>JAUTYZ010161269.1:0-10957 GCA_032273725.1 Panulirus interruptus
CTTTGGACCCAAAAATTCAGGCCTCGGCTCGTAGCATGAGGATTTGGGAATTTGAAAGCAGGGGTGTTCCTCTCAAATAAGGCCTCGGCACCTTAAATGGCCGCTTTGCACCTTCCCATGGAAGTGTGGACCCTAAAAGTAGGGATTTGTTCCTTGAGAATGGCAGCCTGGTCTGTAAGATTGATGTGTAAGCAAGAAAAAGCCAGTACGAAAGGAGGAATTATCCTTTGAAACAAGGCTTTGGAGCCCAAGGAAGAGGCTTTCTGCCCTAATATGTGACGCTGGGGCCTAAAAATGACGGATAGCGCGGCCCACCCTCCTCTGTCTGGATCCCAAAGTGATGGTTTGCTCCCTCCAAATTGGGGTTTGGACCCGCAAAGGAGGCTTTGGGCCCAAAACTTCTGGCCTTGGCTCTTAGAATGACCATTTTGAAACTAAAAAAGAAAGGGGTGTCCTGTCAACTAAGGTATTGCACCCTAAAAAGTCAGCTTTGCACCTGAAAATGAAACTGTGAGACATCAAAGTAAGGCATTGTGCCCTAAAACTGATAGCCTGAGCTTGAAAACTGAGGAGGTAAGCAATAAAAAGGCACTTTTGGATCAGCATGGAGTTGCAGGGCCCTGAAAAGAAAGATTTGTTCACTAAAAAGTAGAGCCTGGGGCTCAATTCTGAGGGTTTAGGAGATCCAAAGATGACTTTGGATCCCAAGTAGAGGTTCTGGACCCTGAAAATTAGGCTTTGGAGCGTAATAAGGAAGCATGGGGCCCTACTAATGAGGTTTTGGACTGTTCAAATATCGGGAAGGGAGGAGGCAAGGGGCAGTGAGGAGGAGGAGAGCGCGTCTTGTATCTCCAGGTCAGGCTTTGGAGCTGAAACCTGGGCCTTTGGACTCTGCAGCTCAGGGTCTGGATCCTAAAGTGATGCTTTGTTCCTTCCAGATGGATGTTTGGCCCCGCAAAGGAGGCTTTGGACCCAAAAATTCAGGCCTCGGCTCGTAGCATGAGGATTTGGGAATTTGAAAGCAGGGGTGTTCCTCTCAAAGAAGGCCTCGCCGTCTAAGAATGCCGCGTTGCATCCTATAATAAAATTGTGGACCCTAAAAATAAGGATTTTTTCCTTGAGAATGGCAGCCTGCTCAGTAAGATTGACGTGTAAGCAAGAAAAAGCCAGTAAAAAGGAGGGTTTATCCTTTGAAACAAGGCTTTGGAGCCCAAGGAAGAGGCTTTCTGCCCTAATATGTGACACTGGGGCCTAAAAAGAATGCTTTGGGCCCTAAAAGTGAGAGCCTGGGTCCAAAAACGGAGGGTGTAGGTGATAAAAAGACGTGGTGTAGGCTTTTCCACTCCCAAGTGTATGCTCAGATCCCAAGTGTATGCTTTTCAGCTGCAAAGAAAAGGTGATAAAAAGGTTTTGGATCCACAAAAGATGCTCTTAGCCCTGAAGTGAAGGGGTTATAGGGGGAAAATGAGACATGTGGCCCTAAAAACGAGGCTTTGATTCCTCAGAAAGGGTCTTTTCTGTGCGCCCAGAGCATCCCAAAGGCCCTGCTAGCAGCTGGTCACGGGTTTGCTGGCTCAAATGGGGCCTCATGGGGCTGAAGAGCTGCTGGGGGAAACTGCTCTCGGCCGCTCTGGTTCAGAAGAGCTGGCCTCTGGAGGGAACCCACTCTATCCCCAGTGCTACAGCGCCTGGCTGTCCTCGTGCAGCCTGGCAGCATCCCAAAAGGACGCTCGCTGCTGGCCAGAGTCAGAGGGGGCAGATCCTTCCTCCGGGCACATGGTGAAATGGAGAAAGGCAGCACTCCAGCACGCCCCTGCTGTCACACTGTGGTGGTTTTCCTCAGGCGGGCAGCCGAGTTCCACCACGGCCGCTCTCTCACTCCCCCTCCTCAAAGAGGAAGGGGGAGAAAATACGACACAAAGTGCTCGAGGTTTGAGATAAGGATGATTTAATTAAAGGGAAAAGGGAGAGGGGAAAAAGAAAAAGAAAAGAAAAAGATGAAAAAGAAAAAGAAAAAAAGGTAAAGAAAAAGAAAAAAAGGTCTCAGGTCGGAGCGGGGGTCTTAGACCAGGCTCGCTGCTGGAGAGGCGACGGCTGAAGCCCTGTTGTTCATGGGGTTCGTGAGCTGGTTCGGGCGTGCCACCAGCACGTAGAAGGACGGAGAAGTGGAGGGAGTGTGCCCGGGGAGCGGGGCTGCGCCGCAGGCAGGAGGAGATGCCGGGAGCTTTCCAGCACGCTCAGCTGCCTGCCGGGGAAGAGCGTCGCCTCCTCCACGCCTTCTGCAGCCTGGAGCACAGCTGCCGAAAGCTGAACCGCGAGCGTGGCCTTGCTGCTTGCAGGATCAGCACCGTCTGAAGTGCCAGCGAAGAGACCGACTCGCAGGGGTCTTGCCTCAAGCCGTGAAGGACTGAGAGAGCAGAGAAGGAGAGGCGAGCTGACGGCCCTGTACCCGCAGAGCGCCCGGCCCCCCGCAGACGTCGCCCCCAGCTCTCCGCCCAGCCAGGAGGGAGCAGGGGACAGGCGCGTCACCTGGCGGCTGCCCTGCGATCCCCCTCCCTGGCTCACCTTCGCAGATGTACTGGCTCTTGTTCTCGCGCTGATCCACCAGGTGCCTCCCCACGAGCCCTGGGGACACACGGCCTGTCAGCGCCCCCGGCTGCTCCCCGGGGCGCAGCACGAAGGCACAGGGACGGGGGACCCCAGGCTCGCGGCTCACCGATGAACCTCACAGCCTCCCGCCGCAGGGGCTCCTGCAGGCTCTGCAGGTAGGGCAGGCTCTGGCCCAGGTACTCCTCTGCTCCGCTCCTCCTCCTGGCCAGCTGGAGAGGGAAGGGCGCGGGGTCAGCGCAGGGCGGCCCCGTCCCTGGCCCCATCCCCGTCCCCGTCCCCGGGTGCAGAACTGCGCGTACCAGGCACTCGCCGATCTTACACGTCTGCACCGTCTCGGCCAGGTGCGCCAGCTGCCTCCAGCGCAGGAACCGCGCGACACCAAGGAGGGCTTCGCGGGAGGCCTGCAGAACAGCTGAGATGGCACCAGAGCCTGGGCAGAAGACCCTGCCCCCCCCCCGCAGCCCCTCCGCAGGGAGGGTGCCTCAGTGGAGACTGACGCTGCCAGCAGCTGCAGCACCCCTGGTGCTCGGGGGCCCCCGAGGCAGTCAGCATCGCCCTCCCCAGAGGAGCAAAATGCCCACCTCGGCCACGCTCTCGTCCTGGTCGTGCAGGTGGAAGGACAGCGGGAGAACGCTCCTGCACACCTCCTTCTGCATCTTCTTCTTTTCGCTGCCCTCCACAAAGCCCAGCGTGTCGAGGAAGAGGCGAATAGAGAGAACCCGCACTGCGCTCGACTCCTGGGGAGGAGGAGAGGGGGACATCAGTCCCGGTGGCTCCAAGCCCTCCGCAAGCAGGGCCAGCACGACCGACAGAGTGGGGGCAAAGTCTCCGAGCCGAGAGGCAGAGGGCACACCTTGAGGACGGCCCCCAAAAGTGAGCAAGCTGTGGCCTGCCGAAAGTCTGCCCAAGGGCACGCAGCGCCCAGGGCTGGGAACCGGGCAGGGAGAGCCCACAGTGGGGTGTCACAGGGACGCAGGCATGGGGACGCAGCCTTACGTCGTCAAAGAGTGATGGGAGCTTGCCGGCCAGCTCCAGAGCCGTGAGGCTGAGCGTCCTCCCCTCCAGGAGCCGCAGCATGGTGCTGAGCACGGGCAGAGCGACAGCGCGGCTGTCGCTGTCTGCACCCTGCAGCTGCTCTGTGATGCTCGGCAGCAGGACGAGTGTTTGCCTTGCCTGTGTGAAAAAAACACCTTCCTTTGGGTAAAGCAATGAGTGCCCCCTGGGCGAAAACACTCTCCGATGCCAGCCGTCCCGCTGGCTTCTCCCCATGGGACAGCGTGGTGCTGGCAGGCAGGGCTGCCCGGCGCAGCCCCAAAGAAAGAGAGCCGGAGGCGCGGGGATGGACGCACAGCGCCGGCCCCCTGCCGCCCCTTCCCCGCTGCCTGGAAAGGTGCCGAGCCACAACAGCCCGGGGCCAGCCCAGCCCAAGCCGCTGCACTCGTGGTGTTGCCGGCTGCCCCTGCTCACCGTGTCCGGCCTCTGGGTGAGCCCCAGGATCGCCCTGAGCACCAGGCTCTGCATGCCCAGGCACTGGCTCCGCAGGTAGGTGGCAAAGAGGCTCACGACGCGGTCCAGCTCGTTGCCGAGGTCTGTGCACTCCAGCATCTGAAAGAGCCGTGGTGGGTGGTGCTGGATCCGCCCCTCCTCTTGGGGCGAGGATGCCAGGGCACGGCAGCAGGGCTTGCGCCGAGCCCCCGCAGCCCCACGCTCGCTGCTCCTGCTGCCCCTGCTCACCTTGCTGAGGAAGACCATGGCCACCATCTCCCAGGAGGAGTCCTCCGTGCTGAGCAGCTCGGCCAGCAGGCGGATGATGGTGGCGCGCAGGCTTCCGGGCAACTCCTTCATTTCCCTGGCAGGGAAAATGGCAAGCAGGCGCCGTCAGCCCCGAGCCGGGCGGGCACAGCTCTCGTGGCTTTGCACCGCTCTCGCCACCACCCCAGCGGCCACGGGCACCCATGCTGTGGCAGCACTTTCTCCAAGACCCAGGGACCCCCCCCCAGGAAGGGGATGGTGCCGACAAGGGGCTCTCACCTGGCCACCACCTGCACGCCCCAGAGGTGGCTCTCGGCGCTGAGAAGCGCGGCCCAGCCGCCCTGCGCCTCGATGGCCAGCACCTGGCTCCCCAGGCCCACGCTGCGGAGCAGCGCTTTCAGGGACTGCACCGTGGACCTGCAGGCAGAGAAGGGCCCGGGTCACGCCGGGAGCCCCGGCCCTGGGTTCCTCTGAGCAGCAGGGGACGGGGATGTGGCACCTGATGGGAGTGAGCAGGTCCTGCCGGTGCTTCTTGTGGAAGACCTGCACCTCCTGCAGCGTCAGCTCCGTGGTGAAGGACGCTTGGACGAGGAGGGCCAGGAAGAGCTGGGGGAAGATGGCCTTCGCCTCCTCCAGGCAGCTAGGCAGCTGGAGGATCTCGTGGACGGTCCTTGCTGCCTGCAGAAAGCACCCAGGCTCTGTCCCGGCCCCATCCTGCCCCAGCGCAGGCTGTGGCCCAGCCTCTCAGCCAAGTTTCCAGCCCACCTTGAGAGGCGTGGGCAGGGAGGGACAGAGGAGGGTGGAGACCCCCAGGCAGGCCCTGTGGGTGCGCCCGAGTGCCCCAGGGTGCGGATAAGGCTGGGAGAGGTCAGGGGAGGGGAGCGGGGCCCCTGTCCCTCGGAGATGGGCAAGCGAGGAACTCACGGCCAGGGCCAGGATGCGCGGGTGGTCCTCGCTGGAGGTGGATGTCTTGCACCCAGACTGGTTCACGAGGACGCGGAGCAGCTCCCGCAGCACCCTCTCTGTGGCTGGGGGCTCAGACACCATCGCCTTCCACATGGTGACGGCGACGCTGCGGGACCCCCGGGCTGTCAGCAGGGCCTCCCCCGGCCCGGCTGCTGTCCTCGCTGGTGGTGCTGGGGGGGGGCGTGGATGAGACGCGCTGGGCCCCGTACCTGGTGCAGGTCGGCGAGCACTGCAGCAGGCTGGCAACCGTCTCCCTGGGGTGCTTGCTGGCCAGCACCAGCAGGGCCCTGTCCAGGCTCTGAAGGGCCAGCGCGGCTCTGACGGACGGCAGGGTTCTGTAGATGGCCCACACGACGTTCAGCACCTGGAGGTGGGACACGGGTGAGACGGGGCCGGCACCAGAGCAGGAACAGAGCCCCGAGGGCTGGAGCCGTGGCCGGGCCGCTGGCGGGTACCCACCTGTCCCGAATGGAAGTCGGTCTCTGCCGCCAGCACGTCCACCATGTGGGCAGCCAGCTCGGTGCTGTAGAGACTCGGGGCTCTCATGCTCTCGATGGCGGCGAGGAAGACGCCCAACCGTTCAGAGGGCTGCAGGTACTTCATAAACATCTGTGGGAGGAAGGACAACACGTCAGTCACCCCGAGGGCTGCGATGGCCCCGCTCAGCCCTGCTGCTCCCAGCGCCCCAGGAGAGCTGGGAGCAGGGGCTGGGCCGGGCGACGGCTGGGGTGCGGCCGCGTGCGGGCCCCGTGGGGACCGGGCTTTGTCGGGGACAGCGCCGGTCCTCTTCCTGACGTCGCAGGGCCGGGGTCTCCTCCGGGGCTCAGGGCTGGCGCTTCTCACCATGAAGATTCTGCTGGTGTTGCCGTCTTCTGAGAGCCGTAAGGACAGCCGAGCTCGCCAGCGCTCCCAGAGCTGCGGCGGCTCGGCATCCTGGTCCCAGAGCCTTGTGCCTGGAGAAAAGCGGACACAGTGTCAGCGGGGGGGCCTGGGGACCTGGCAGTGGCAGCCGGGGGCTCGGGCACAAGCCTCCCTGGCAGGAAGGGGGCATGCCAGAGCAGAGCTGGGGGCAGCGCTTCCAGGGAGGGCCCGGGCTCTCGCGCCCAGGGCAGGGGGAACGGCTCGTCAGCCCGCGGAAAGGCAGCCGCGCTCGCTCGGTCGGGTCTCTCCTGCTGAGGAGAGGGGCGCAGGCGGCCTGGTGCTGGCCCGGCTGTGCCGGCGTGCCCGTGTCTGGAGGGACCCAGCCCGACGCGGCTCCTCTCACTTCTTTGCTGCCCGATGAAGATGTAGAGGTGGCGCACAGCCTCCGCTGCCTCGTGCCTGGTCCCCTCGTTCTTGGAAGTGCAGCACAGGAGGAGGCTCCCCACCAGCCTCCCCAGCATGGAGAAGCGGTGCTTCTCGGGGTGCTGATGCCTCACCACTGTGGCTCCTGCAAAGCAGGAGCAGACCTGGGGAGAGAGGCAGCGCGGGACCACGGCTGAGCGGGGCGGCAGGGCCCCAGCCCCAGCCCCGGCTCTGCGCAAGCCTGGAGATGGGGAGAGCCGCGGCCGTGGAGCGAGGACGGGGGCGCCGGGGCTGCCCGCACCAGGGGCTCCCTACCTGGGGCAAGGAGCAGGTGTTGATGAAGGCGGCCAGCCTGGCGATCCGCGCCATGGCCCTCTCCTCCACGGCCTCCGGCTGCTGCTGGGTGAAGGGCAGCAGGAGCTGGGGAGAGAAAAGCTGCTGGCGTGCCCGCAGCATGGGGCACTGGTCCTTCCAGCTGTCCCCCTGCTGCGGTGGCCGGGCGGGTGGCCGTGCCCCTGTCCTGCTGAAGCCCCCGCTCCCTTCCCGTTGCTCCCCAGACATCCCTCCAGCCTCGCAAGGGCCAGCTGTGGGCCAGCCCCCGCCTTGGGGACCCCTGCCTGCACCAGGCGTTGCGGCAGAGAACTGACCGCGTGCGTGAAGCCCAGCCTTTGCCAAAGCCAGACCTTCAAGATGTTCTGCAGCTCCAGGAGGCCGGAGGCGCCGGCGCTGCCCACCAGCGCCTGCAGCAGGCTGTCCAGGGCTTCCACGGTCTGCAAGGAGGACAG
The DNA here is from genome assembly GCA_032273725.1 of Panulirus interruptus. Lineage (NCBI taxonomy): Eukaryota > Metazoa > Arthropoda > Malacostraca > Decapoda > Palinuridae > Panulirus > Panulirus interruptus. Next base: position 7,398 of record JAUTYZ010161269.1, read on the forward strand.
GGGTTGGGGCACCCGAACACGGAGCAGCGGTGTCCCAAGCGCCCAGCCCGTGCAGACCTTGAAGTAGAGAGACGTGTCCACGTCTCTGCTGTCCTCGTGGCCAGGGAGGTGGAAGACGCTGCAGAGGCAGGCGCGCAGGAGGCCGTTCGTCCCGTCCTGCGGCAGCAGCCCCGCTCTGCTGCAAGGGGAGGAGGGGAGAGGTGTGGAACGCCCCCTGTGCGGCACCCTGTGCCCCACTCGGGGCCCCTGGCCGGGACCGGGGCCACCGTGGCGGCCAAGCCCGCGCTGGCCCAGGTACCTCATGGCGGCGATGGCGAGCATGGCTTTCTGCCGCACCGCCGTGTGCAGGCGATCGGTGGGCTCCTCCTGCAGCAGCGCCTGGAGGGCACAGCGCGAGGGCACAGGTCAGTGTCCCCTGGCCAGCGAGCGGCTACAGGGGCTGGCCTGCAGGGCTGCCCCATCCCAGCGCCCCCACCAGAGCCACCTCCCGGCTCCTGGGGCTCCCCGGTGGCCCCCGCAGCCCTGCAGCGGGAAGGGCCGTGCCCAGCACCCAGCCAGAGGGTGCTCCCCGCGGGGCAGGGCGTCCCCTCACCTTGATGCTCTGCGCCACCTCCAGCTGGCAGAAATACACCGCGTCCCAGGTGGTGTGGTCCGCGACGGCGGCTTTGCAGGCGTCGCAGACGGAGGCCAGAAACCTCAGCTTCTGTGCCTCTCGCTGAGCCGCGGAGGGGAGAGACAAGCGAGCGGGTCAGGGGAGCCCAGCAGTCTCCCTGCGGGCACAGCCGGGGCAGGGGCTGCCCGGAGGAGGCCGGCAGCCGCAGCACAGAGGGCGAGCGGTACCTTGGGTCTGCGGCTGCAGCAAGCGCGGATGAAGCTCAGGGCGTCCTCTTCCTCCTGCCGCAGCGCGGCCGAGGCAGAAGGGCCCACGCCTGAGCCAGAGGGCGCCTGCAGTGGCTGCACCTCACTCTCCTCATAGGGCTGCGGCCGGGGCCTGGAGGCCGGGGAGGCCCCAGCCTCCTCCAGCCAGGCCGCTCGCGGGGACCAGGGGGGGATCCCTGACATCCTGCAGGGAGTGGTCGGGAGTGAATGTGGCTCCTGCTCCTGTCGCGGGGTAGGGATGCCACAGAGTGCCACCGCTGCCGCCGGCCCCAGGCCCCCACCCAGGCCCCCTCCTCTTGCCCTCGGGCGGGCGGCCCCAGAGCCCCGCGGGGGTCCTGTCCCCAGGGGCCTGCAGACGCCATCCCCTGTACTGGAGGGAGGTCCCCCTGCCCGGGGCTGCCCCCAGCCCCACTGCCGAACCAGGCCCCTTGGGGCCGGCCCCGCTGCGCAGCCCTGGCAGCGCTGACCCACCTGCTCCTCAGCCCTGGCTCCTGCGCTGGGTTTCTGTGGCAAGGTGCCCGCGGTTTGTGCCTTTGCTTCGCACCTGGAGCACCCGAAAGCACTCCAAGCAGTCGCAGCTGCACAGAACCAGGTCCGTTGTGTCCGTTGGGACGGGACCCGCCCCAGAGGCCCTGCTCCCGGATCCGGAGACGCTCCCTGGCCCCTGGTGTGGGAATACTAAAATTATAATAAAATTGTGGACCCTAAAAATAGGGATTTGTTCCTTGAGAATGGCAGCCTGGTCCGTAAGATTGACCTGTAAGCAAGAAAAAGCTACTAAAAAGGAGGGTTTATCCTTTCAAACAAGGCTTTGGAGCCCAAGGAAGAGGCTTTCTGCCCTAATATGTGACGCTGGGGCCTAAAAATGACAGGGCAGCGTGGCCCGCCCTCCTCTGTCTGGATCAAAAGATGATGCTTCGTTCCCTCCAGATGGGTGTTTGGACCTGAAAAGGAGGCTTTGGACCCTAAAATTCGGGCCTCGGCTCCTAGCATGAGGATTTGGGAAAATGAAAAGAAGTGGTGTTCCTCTCAGATAAGGCCTCGCCATCTAAAAGGCCGCTTTGCACCTTCCAATGAAAGTGTGGACCCTAAAAGTAGGGCATTGTGCCCTAAAAATGGCAGCACAAAAACTAAAAGCAATTATAGAGAGAATTGAAGTTCTGCTACTAAAGGGGTCAACTTGGTCAAATCCACTGATAGCGAAGCGAATAGAATTTTCACAGTGGGTCCCACTGGACAAACCGCTCCTCTCTCTCTTTGATTGTTTTTAATTTTTTTTTTACTCTGTACGAAAACTTATAGAAATATATATTACAGACGCCCTTGTACTTTTTTTGGCAATGCGATTCATCAGTTTGATTACAGTACGACTTACCATTACTCGTTACAGTGTGTCCATTAGGTAGAACTGCGAGTAGGGCTTTATTTCGCGCGGGTGGCAGGCAGGCAGACAGACCTGGGGTGTGTGAGTGGCGGGTGGAACCAATCTCCTGTGCAGACTGTACGGACAGCGAGCGCGGGTGAGGGACGACACACTGCAACAGTGCCAGCACCGAAGCCATTAATAATAATAATTCAGTCACTCCTCTCACGGCTTCATTATAGAAAACGGGAGGGAAAATACGAATTTTACGAAAAATCCCAAAATCGTAGAAATTCAACTCTATAAACGTTACAATATACATCTCCCTTACACTGTAATAAAGCCTTCGTAACGCTATACATTGAGCCAGACGTGAGTACAGGTCAGCACTCGTACTACAAAGCTATTACTACTATTACTACAATCTGTTAAAAAGTGTCAGGTCTGTCTTTACGTCAGCCGCATAACAGTTACTGAAGGTGTCCTCTTCTCGAATAACACAATCTTCTCTAATCTTTACTTTTTCTTTCATTCAGCCTTTACTTCGTTCTATCCCTTTTCGAAATGATACCACAAACCACCAGAAGAGGATATGCAGCTAAGGTTATTCCCAAAGTCCAATCTTCGTCGTGGTGATAAAAAAAGAAAACAAAATCACTGTAAACTAAAAAAAAAATGATCACTTAAAGTTGCAGCAGCATTTCTAACATTAGCGACAGACAGTGTGCAATTCGCTAACTTTACGGTGACTCCCAACTTGGGCATGACAACGCGGAGCAGTACTGCCCCGTCAGGGAACACCAGACTAGCTAGCCTAGCTCCGCCGACGCGGGGGACCAATCGGGGAGCAATATTATTATTGCCCCCCCCCCTCCACCTCCTCCTCCACCCCTCCCCACCCCAAACAATTTCGCAGACTGTAATACCCGGACCATAACCCCATCTGCGAAATTGTTTTCAACCTGAAAGGTTTTTAGGAGAGACGTAAAACGACACGGAGCAAGTTATGCCATTTCAATGCCCCAGTTGGGATACAATATCACTCGGTCTGGGAGGGGGGAGGGGGGATGATGAAGGGAGGGGGGATGATGAAGGGAGGGGGGGCCCGCCTCTGAGCCAGTGCCCGGCCCTCTGGTCATCAATGCAAGGGCCGTACGACCAGCAGGGCGCCCTTACTGATTAGATATCTGCAACTGTTAGCCTGAGGCCTTCCCCCTCATCGTCCGGAAGGAGGGGAGCTTAAGACACGGGTGAGGTTTGGGGAGAGGGGAGATAAGATACGAGTACATTGTGGGATGTAGGAGGGGAGATAAGACAC
>JAUTYZ010161380.1:0-10957 GCA_032273725.1 Panulirus interruptus
CCGAGTGGCTAACGTGGTCGGGACATGCCCCTAATCTGGACTGACACGCCCCCGAATAGTGCCTGTGGAAGATCCTGGGAACGGAAGTCGAACCCCATTTATTCACGTCATCCAGTCCACAGCTGCAGAAGGAATTGATGGCTTCCGGTTGTAGTCGCGCGCTGTCGTGTGACTTGACACCGACACCGTCGACCACGACTGGGACCAGTGACCGCGGGTCAGGCCTGTACTAACCACATACAGAGGAGAGAAACATAGAATACTAAACCCCCCAGGTTCGTAACACTATTTTCTTTAGACCTCTGCAAAACTTTACTCCCGTGTTAATCTTTACATCCTTTATGATTTACCACAATACATATTAACGATTGAATCTGTATTGTCTGGTAATTTCTTTTCGCAGACCCCAAATGATAACGGCCTCAGCTTTGAGTCAAGAAGGATCCCATCTGTCACTTTCACTCATCTTGGAAAGGACCCCATGACGTGCTTTCTCCCTATGTATAGTCTCCTTTGCCCCCTATTTAGATCAGTGTCAGTCCATTTACGTAGCTGTTCCCTAACCTTAACTTGAATGTTTAGTTTTACATTTGACCTCTTTGCTGTCAATGAACACACACTCCATCAATCCATCCATTTTTCTAAAATGTTGTTTACTTCCTCGAAGAAATTCAGCAGATTTGTCAAGCAAGATCTGGGTTTTTTTTTATCCATAATGACTTCCACTTACGTATTTTGTGACAGACAAGTGGCCTTCTCTCTCCTTCCTGATTAGTTTCATCAGTATCTTACAGGTCTGTAGTACAGGGTCACTTTTCTCACCATTCTTGTACACACATTTAAAAAGGTATTTTGCCGCTTTTTATCTGCAACTATATGACACCACGGACGAAGGATTTTGAGAAATGTTAGTGACATTTCCTGTCATTTGCCATGAAAAATGTTAATTTGTATAAGTATATTGATTTTAGTTTTTGATGGAAATAGTCATAAAGTGGGGCTACCATAATTACTGGATTCTTTTTTTCATATTCACACTTACCGACCCCTACCGAGACACGAGTCATATTGATCATCTCGAGATTCATCGGACCCATCCAGGAAGACATGATCTTTTATCGTCTTTACATTTACACTGCATTAGCTCTTAACCCATTCTGCTGGAAAACTGTCCTCGTTGAGGGAAATCTTAAACATCATCACTGGCTTAGTGAGGATCTATACACACTCTTTCGGCACTTGTGGTAAGATGCCATATGGTACATAAACGGTATGCAGGTGCAGCCCCTTCAAGAGCTTCCTCACTTCCAGTGGATCTACTTCAACATCTAGGGTATCATTCCCTTCCCTGGGTGGTAGCAAATGAATTCTCGGACCTGTACGTGCCAACACGCTCTGAAACTTCATTTCATCTCTTTACATAAGTCGTCATCTTTCTCAATAATTTTTCATTTTTGAATTCGGTCTATTTGTGTGTTCATTGAGGGGTGCATGAGTCTGCTTGTTGGTTCTTTTCTCTCTGATGCGTTTACTCATCTACAGAAGCATCAAATTTAAGATAACTATTTCTCTATCTTTCCACAGAATCTTTTGGATATCTTATGGGACGGTAAGAGTGTTCATGGGCATGAGATAATGTACGGTGCGTTATATGTGTATTCCATTTCGCAACCTATCATCCCGAAGATGGTACGGCAGGACAGAGGCTTAATGGCTTATCTTTTCCCTTGAAGCACGAGGACTAGAGCCATTATTTGCGACGTCTCGTACCATCAGGAAGGTGATGCCTTCTTAAGAGTCCTAGATATACAGAGAGAGAGAGAGAGAGAGAGAGAGAGAGAGAGAGAGAGACAGAGAGAAAATCAGAGGACATGGTACTATATGTATAATTCAGTTCTCTTCCATAACGTAATCGTCACTGTTTGGCTTCACATGGATGATCAAACACGCGCTTGGATTCCAGATTAGGATAATGTTAAAGTTCCAGACTTCATCTTTCGCCTTTCCCAAACTTCGCTGAGCTTGAAGAGACTGGTAAACGTAAGGCACGCTATCCCCGCTGACAACCTGGAGACAAAGACCAGACATGGATTGAGAGTGTGTATGGTCTTAGATTTTTCTTGGACATTTGAAGCATTTTTTTTTTCGACTGACGGTTACAAAATGAAGCTGTCTTCTTTAAAGACCCGTTGTAGTTGGTAGGCCCAAAGCTTAAATACCCAACCATCATTAGACATAAGCATCGTTTCCAACATTTGGTAAAGTGATGTCAAAGTTTAATCAGCGAAAGTAGTCTTGCGCTGTATCAGGTTATCCAGAGAAGGACCATATTGGAATCAGAATCAGTTAGCTGATTCGTGTAGAAATGCATGATTCACTCGTTTCTACTTTTATAATCATACGAAAGAATAGTGTTATGATGAAGCAAATTTTTAGCGACGTTTATTAAGCTTGAAGTTATCGATAACAAAATTGTCTACTCAAAACTTAAAAAAAGAGATACGGTAAAAGAGCAGACGACACAAAAGTAAAAAAAAAAAAAATGAGGAAGACCAGGAGAGCAGGAGGCAAGGAACGGCGAGGACTGACAACGTCCCCGTCAAGTTTAATCTTTCCCCTCCACCCCAGCACGTAGAGGTTGGCAGAGGGTTTCATCAATCACTGATGATCCCTTTGACGAGCCTGGCTACATGGTGTCCACTCTCTGGGGTACCTCTTGGCCACCACGCTGGACGGGCTCACATGGAGGAAAAAAAAGGAACTCGTTTATTCTTTCCAGATCCTTTCCAGACACTTTTTTTTTATTGTGAAAGGAGAAGATGTATCTTTGACGATTCCGGTATAGTGTCTGTGAGGCTAAGTCCATGTTACGCACCCGCGACCACATCACTTGTAGCGACAGTGTACCTTACGTGCACTCATGATCTTGTCTTCTGTGGGAGACTAACTTCTGGTCAGGCAAGTCATCAGGGCGCACATATAGTTCTCAGTAATGGCTACATTAAAACTGAGGAAGTAGTCTTAAATGTTTAGATCATATAAATCAGAAACTTCGTAACCTAATATATCACTTTTCACAAACACAGTAACCCTGAATGAATGAGTAAATGCCTCAGTTTTTATAACCATGGGAGTCCCTACTTAGATTAGTACACGAGTGATACCCATATGAAATAATACTCCAAGACTTTTCGATTAGCAGTGACCAGTGATGTTAAATATTCTACATGCCATAGCTTAGCCTGGGCCACTTGTATTTAGACGGCCCATCTCCCCTAACCTCTGAACCATTATCCTGGGCTGACCTGCCCTGACCTGACATGCCACCTCGCGACCCAACACATAGCCCTTTACTAGAACCACCGTTATCAAGCTTGAGTTCGTGTTTTCTTGCCATATTTTGTCGAAAATTTAGTCGTGTTATTTTCCAGTACTCTACCTAAGTGGGTTACACCAGTTGCATTCAGGTGCAGTTCGTCCCTACTAATAGGCTTTTGTTCTTGCAGGATCTTCCAAGTGATCAATGAAAAATGTTTTCCTCTTCCTGGACCATGTTTCTTTTAACTTTTCGTTGACTTTCGGTGATCTGGCTGATGGTAAACTTACTGGCGTCTTATCCTGGGAGTATCGCGTATAGTATTAATCTACTCATGTTCATCCTTGAACAGTTGGATAAGCTCCATAGACCCACGGATCAGTGCACCAGACCTGCCGGTAACAACGCAGGTTGTGCCCTCATAGACTACAAACAAGGCATCTTTGGCTGTGTTCCTTATGACATCGTTGTACTTATTCAGAATGTCCTTAGCTTACATTTATAGCTCCAGGGAAGCAGATTTTGATTATTTTTTTTTTACTCTGTATTTGACAGAATCCTGCGTCCTGTTGCCTTATCTTGAAGTCACCTACGATGAATACAAGAGGTACCATAGCTACCTCATTGTCCTAAAGTGATTCGAGGTTTTGACGTTACTACTAATCTGGGGAACGTTACTCTTAAGCCTATTATTAGCTTGCATGAAACTACCCTTCTCGATGTTTTATATTGACCTTTTGTTACCCTAGTGTCGACGGTATTTGTATCCTCCATTTGTCTTAGTTATTTGTGCCCTCAATTTGTCGTCGTTATTCGTGTCCCCCTATGTGCAGGCTTTATACAACATTAACCGTAGTCGTCTTGAGGTCACTTGAATTTTCCTAACTCCTTAACTCAACATCATTGATATCCCTGGGTGGAGGGCTTACCTCCATTCTAATGTCTTCCTCTAGATTGCAAAAGAAGGCAGAATCCCTTATCAGTACAGAGAGGAAAGTCCTTGATAAGGTATCTCTCACAAAGACAGCAAACGAAGAGAGCAGCCAGCGCAGCTTTGTTGATATTCGGCACAAACACTGACCCCTGTGACCACGACGGAGCCAAGCACGGCACTGATAGCTTCCCCTCGGAGTGTTAAGCGTCGATCTGTTCAGGAATAAGGAACCATCGTCCTGGGATCTCATCTGTAACATGTATAATCCTGTGTTGTGACTGTGACGTCGGATATGCTGGTAGTACCACCCAGGACCTCTGCCCCCCATCTCCCACCGTAAGGCTCACTTCAGCTCCCATGATTTAATCGGCTACCACTTCAACTCCCAGTTACCACTTCCTCCAGGTTTTCCCCGTTCAAACTCACACTCAAACCATTGTCTCCCCTATGCTACACCTCATTACCTTACTATTCAGGTTAACCCACAACTTCCTCCTCTGTCACTCTCTCCGGAACTTGGACACCAGCTACTGAAGTTTCTCTCTCGAGTCTACCGCCAGAGCCGTTACATCCGCAAACAGCAAATACTTCACCTCTCACCCGCAGCATACGGTAGAGCCGGCCCTCTTTTCAAGACGCTCGCTTTAACTTCCCTCATCACCCAGATCATGAACAGATTAAACGGCCATGGTGATATCACAAACCCTTGCCGCATACCCGCCTTCACGTGGAACCACTCACGTTCCTCCTTTCCTGTTCGCACACACTCCTTACTCTCTCGATATAATTTCTTCACTGCATCTAGTGTATTTTTTCCCACACCATATATTCGCAGCACTTTTCACAAGGCATCCTATCATAAGCTTTCCCCAAGTCCATAAACACCACCTACAAATCACTGTCTTTCTCCAAGTATTTCTGACACATATTTATCAAAGCAAACACCTGGTTCACACATTTACCACTGAAGCCACCTTGCTGCTCCCCGGTCTGGTGCTGTGTACTTACCACTACCCTCTCAGATTCACCAGGCATACTCAACTGATCTATTTCTCTGTAATTCGAATATTCCCTTTCTTCCTCTTCCTATATATGTACAGGATATATCATTTGGTTGGAATTTCTGTCTTTGGGGTCGTTAACAGTGAGTCGCTCAATCTGTAAATCACTTGAGTTCATAAGAGTCCGCGTACCACGCCAAAGTGAAAGATAAGATATAGATCAAAAGCCACTGGGGTATGAGCTGGTTCCGCGCAAGGGACATTTGTTGAAAAAGATCGTTTGTTTGTTCATGCATATCAATGAGCTGATTGATATTCGTACCCTGCAAATGTTTTGTTCCCTAGTAGAATGATGGTGTGCATATCCGCAAATCTCGCTTTATCTTTAATTAATGTTAGACGATTATGGCGGTAATGACGAATAATGGATCAGGCAATACGTAATTCCACAGTAATCTGTCAATTAGAGTTTTTTGTTGTAATGTTTTACTTTGTATGGACTGGGTATCATGACTAGCTGGCCATGTTTATACTGTATGTATATGAAAATGAACACACACACACACACAAACACACACACACACACACACACACACACACACACACACACACACACACACACACACACACACACGTGTATATGTTTATGTATATATGCATATGAATAAATCTGTACATATGTACATACAGACAGAATGGTGGGCCGCTTTAATGATGAATGTGGGAGGAGGATGGTGAAGTGAATGCGAATAAATGTAAAACTTTAGATGCTGAAAGAAATAGGATTTCACAGTGTGATGTCAGTTTTGAATGATGAAGAACTGAAAGCTGTGGATGAACTTAGGTAACTGGGACAAAAGTTCAGTACTGATGGTTGTGGGAGACCTGAAGTTGATAGGAGCCGGATTCGAAATGCAATGGCAATTGAAAGCCCCTCTGTAGAGAGGTGGTGTGAATGGAGACGTTAGTTTCACTTGATGCATCACTTCAGTGTGCAATGGGAAAACGTAAGAAGAGCATATGTTAGTGCGGAAGTCAGCGTTTCACTTTAACACACGTAAGAAGCGTATGTGTAAGTGCGGAAGTCAGTTTCACTTTGATACACTGGGTGTAGACTGAGGATGTGTATGACTGATTTGTATAGTCATGTATAAGTCATGAGCCGAAAGTTCCTTCACGCTCCTGATACTCCCACCTGCTTGAATGAGGGTCCGAATTATTGAAGCCTTGATCTCCTCTGCCTCCGAGATTCCGACTTACTGGAGCCCAGAATGTCCGAGCTACTGAAGCCTGTATTTGCTTTGGTTCCGAGATTCCAAATTACTGGAGCCCAGCATCTCTTGTCATGTTATAAATGGCGCTTTTTTATTCAAGAGGAAATTCAGACGAGAAACACAGGGAGCTTTGATGTGAGAACAACCTCGTCTGACACTCGGGGAAAACAATGGCACTAAGTAGTATCTCTTTTTGACGTTACAAAATTACTAATAATCTGCTTAATATTACTGAAATCATTAACATAGATATTTCCTGCTGCTATGTTTGTTATCTTTCCGTCAACTTTCGTTCTGCAGTCCCCTAAGTAAGTTACCATTCCCGCCATAAACTTGTTACATGAGGGTCGTGACATAAGTTTGCGTGAGTGTTTACTCTCCACACTGATATAACCTTCACAAGTTACCGATGAAAAGACCAGACTGGAAAGTACCAAGTCTCTGGAATGTGAAGTCTGGAAAGTACCAAGTCTCTGAAAAGTGTAATCTGGAAAGTACCAGGTCTCTGGAAAGTACCAAGTCTCTGGAAAGCGACAACCTTGGAAAGTACAAAGTCTCAGGAATGTAAAAAAATCTCTTGAAAGTGAAGTTTGGAAACTACCAAATCCCGAAAGTAACCATCTCTGGAACTGAACACCTGGCTTACTGGCCATGAGTGAACCAGGTATTTTAGGGAATAGCATTTCGCACTCTGATCTATACTGATAAAGAACAATATTGTGCATTTCCCATTGAGTATCTAAATTTCATTATGTGCTCAGAATCTGAAACATATGAAGGACAGCATTTGCTTTGGGAGTTACTACATTGACCCATCAACCGATTGGTATATACCATTTCGGCTCAGACACTCACACCCTCTAGATGACAGCCTTGCTCCTCTCTGTGCATGATAAATCGTATTATGTAAGAGAGGCTGAAGACATAACAAGTAAGGTCTTTGTACCTGGCACACTCCCTCGCTCCCAGGTTGCATAAGACGCCACGCCCTACTCCCACTATAACCTGCAGCTTGACTCCCAGTCGACAGCTTGACTCTCGTGTCTCGCATCTGTTGGCAAGGTGAGCTAATATTGGGGATGTTTCTCATCTGCTTGGCATAGTAATGAGACGGTTTGACCTTTGTGTAGTCCCACCAGCCTAGCGATCTAGATGTTCATACAACTTTTGTCTCTTGAACTAATCATTCACCAACGTGTATTATGTGTCATCGTGGACAACGGCTTGAAAGATCAACTTGTGTGTCAGCAAACATTAAAGTTTTCGCTTTGGCTGATAAACCACAGAGTTATACAAAATCTCAACAATATTTTCATTAGTCAATTTTCAGTGTTTTGACGTGGGAATATGACACCTGAAGAATTCAGGTTCTTCCAGCCTGGGAATGATTGCTCATATTGTTCTTGAATCATAGTTTTCAATATTAAAATATTTTTGGATGGGCAGGATGGCGCGGGCGGCAGCTGCGCAGCCTAGTTTTACGAGCGAGACGGAAGGCGGAGTGGCATGTGAGTGCGCTGCGCTGTAGAGGCCTTCACCAACATGAGCGGAGTGATGGGAGACGTCCTCGCCAATTTTAGACCTTTCAGTGTGAAAATAGTACTATGGTAACTCGTCATATCGCCGTATGTGCTTGCAATGCAATTACCTCATATGAGGTAATAACTCTGATGGCGCTAAACTCATTGCGTGACGCGTTATCACTCTTTATATAGGAGCGATCTATAATATTGTGGAATATTGGTGAAGATATGACTTATTAAATCTTTGAAGGCATCATAGTTTCCATTTATAAAGTATAAGAACCAACACTTTTGTTATAACGAATACCTTTAATGTTCCTGCTTTCTTCATAGAACATAGAAAGAATTACTGTAACTATATACTTGTATCCACACAATATATACAAGTTACTATTGTATTCGCACAGGCTTAGGAAAAGGTCCATCGTCTCCTGCATAACCATCGTATCATTCAGCCAACTTCTTTTCAGATCTGATACGGTTCATGGATGCGTCTTGGTCGTCGTTTTGCCTCACTTCTTGAGCCTCATTTTTCCAACAGCCTGGCCGAGACGGTCTTCTCCTGCTTCCCACAGCTGACGCATGATGGCCTAGAAGTATTCTATAGTTTTGTCGCTTATTCCTCCACAGACGAGAATGACTTCTCATCCGTAAAAGACGCCGTTTCCCAGCAGTCGACGCCGAAGGCAAGTTGATGAGGCCCGAATCCCGGCCGAGCCTCCTTATTCGCTGAGGTCAGCCTCTCCTTATGTGCCGGTACCCTGAAGTGGACGCTGTCCTCGTGCAGACGTCGTCTCGTGGTCAGTGGTTGGCAGGGCAGTTGTAGGCATCGTCTTGTGGTCAAAAGGTGGCAGGATAGTTGCAGGTGTCGCCTCGTGTTGAAAGGGTACTGGGGAGGCTGCAAACGTCGTCTCGTGGATAGAGGATGGCGTGGCAGCTGTGGGCATCGTCCTGTGGTCAGAGGATGGCAGGGCAGGTGTTCTCTCATGATCAAAGGATTGCAGAGCAGCTGTTGGCGTCATCTCGTGGTTAGAGGTGGCAGGGCAGCTGTCGATGTCGTCTCATGGTCAGAAGATCGCTTGATAGTTATAAGCGACGTTTTGTGGTCAGAGGGTGGCGGGGCAGCTGCAGGTGTCATATGGTGGCACGGCAGTTACAGGAGTCGTCTCGTGGTGATAGGGTGGCAGGCAAGCTGCTGGCGTCGTCTCGTGGTAGGAGGATGGCAGGGCAGCTGCAGGCGCAGTCTCGTGGTCAGAGGATGGTAGGGCAGCTGCAGGTGTCGTCTTGTGGTGTGAGGGTGGCAGGGCAGCTCCAGGCGTCGTCTCGTGGTCAGAGGGTGGCAGGGAAGCTGCAGTCGTCTTCTCTTAGTAAGTGGGTGGCAGAGCAGCTGCAGGCACCGTCTCGTGCTCAGGGGATGGGAGAGCAGCTGCAGGCGCCGTCTATTTATGAAAGGGTGGCAAGGAAGCTGCAATCGTCGTCTAGCGATCAGAGTTTGACAGGGCAGCCGCTTGGCGTCTGTTGGTCAAAGTGTGGCAGGGGAGCTGCAGATAACGTGTTACCTGCACTATTGACGTCACAGGCCGGTCACACGCAGCGTCTTAGTAAGATCCACTTGTCCTTCAGTGTCGTAACGTGAGATCTGCAGCTGCTGCCAGGCCTGCTCCCCAATGACCCCTCCGCCCGTCATCGCGTGACCCTCTTGTAGACCGTAGGCTGACTTAATCCGTCATGATGGTCACGTCAGGAATGAGAATCTCTCCCTTGCCCTTTACTGTGATGCTCTTAATCTGTGTTTCATACTCATGGCTAGACAATGTTACTGGTGCCTTCAGTGACCCGGTAGCTTTTGTTATCTGGCCTGAAAATCAGAGACTCCTTGGTCGCCTAGATCTTCTCCGTCCGCTTTCTCACAAGTAAAGAGATTGATGTCAGCTTTCACTTTGCTAGGAGCTTTGGAGCTTTTATCTCCTTTATGTATGGTCTGTAATTACCCATCATGCTATTCAGTTATCTATATATAGGTTGATCCCCAGCTTCTTCGTTCCCTTGATGTTCCAAACAAGGCTGTGAGGCTTAATATAAACTTGTTAACTAGAGTAGTCAGTATGCGAACTGAGCTCGCACTATCTTGATTCCCTGACTTTGTCTGTGGCCTCAGTGCCGCCATTAGTGGCAGTTGTCTCAGGAACCCAACATCCACTCCCCACTCTACACAGCACCTTCTTCAGGTGTAACCAGGACTCCCTGCATGAATTGACCCGGTATCATCCTCCAGCCTACCGCAGGGGGCTCAGTCTTGGTATTTAAACATTATGGCCCATAAGGGTTCTCTGCCTTCGTCCTCTAAAAATTGAATATGTACATTATCGTTGTTGCCAAAGTCATTCCTGTTATCCTGTATGTGAACAAGTAGATTGAGTGATTACCGAGATACCTGACAATGTGTGTGTGTTCATGTGTGCTATATACATTAGTCCTGAAAATCAGCATTGTACCAAGGTCGTCAGAAATTACTGGTCAGCAGGAAAATGCGCAAACTCACATTAAAAAAGATAGAAAAAATGGTTTACATTTTAAGGAATATGTCTTGAATGGATCCAGTGATCCATTGTAATTGTAAATATTTCCTGTCTCTTGATGTATTCCCTGGTCCCATGTTAAATAGCCTGTGAATGAATTCTACAAGTATCATTACCGTCAACGTTATCTCCAGTGTTAACATGCCACAAGTCACCGTCTTATCAGCACATTGGGGGCTTCATATTTACTGGCCAAGTTTCGAACCTATGTTCAGAGTTTAATATGAGGCTGAAGCAAGTCGCTTATATTGTAGCTTCCTTTTGTATTATGACACCATATGTCCATACGTGTGGGTATTTCAATTGTATTGACCCAATATGTTAATAATA
>JAUTYZ010161491.1:0-10957 GCA_032273725.1 Panulirus interruptus
AGTACTGTAGTGTGGGAATTAGAGTATTTCCCAGAGGTGCTGTCTCACACCTCCTCCTCCCCCCGCCGCCGGTGTCTTGGGTGAGGAGGAGAAGGGACGAGGAAGAGGTGTTTGCAGTCCTTACCCCTCTAACATTCTACTAGGTATCGCCGCAGTGGGGCTGGGCAAGATGGTGCTGCTGTGTCCTGGGCCTATCGTTGGGTCTTCAGTAGAAAGACACTCTGAGAATTATTGCTTTTTAATCTTTTCTAAAGAATGAAAGACCTTTGGCTGTATCGTCCTAGTTGGGAAGGATATCTGTATCCAGAGTCTCTCATAAAACACTGATTGATTTAAATTGTTTCCCCGTAATGATAAGATTTTTTGCCATCTCGATTTTGTAGGTGGAAAGATATGTATACTATTTTAAATAAAGATACGGTGATATAAATGAATTCTGGGATATCCGAGAGTGAGATGAAATTTTCCATATGAATTTCCGGGGTTGGAAATAAGACCAGTAAATCTCCTCATGTGAAAAGTGACTTTGATTCTCTTTTACGCTTGAATGTAAAAAATTGTTAGGATATGTTTGGTTGGGTATGAAAATATTGAAGGATGTCGAATTTTGAAGGAAGCATCAGTTTTGTTGATAGTTTATTAATTTATGGTGGTTAAAAAATATGGCAAAATAAAGAAATGATGCCTATTTCTTGTTGCAAAATGGAAGGATTTGATGTAAAGTTTCTTTGAAATTCAATTGAAATTCATAGTGATTTTATAAAATTCTGATAGATACAGCAGAGTTCATCAAGTATGTAAACAAACCATTATTAAATTATGAAAGAGGGTTTATCAGAGAAGCTGAGATTTAGCTGCATGTATTGAACAATCCGATGATGCTTATCTTCAGACCCTATCCTGTACTGAATAAAGTTGTGGAATAATTTGTCTTTTTCTTAGATTTTTCTATTCATATATCATTTATTGAAAAATGTAGAATACTGTAGGTAATATTTTATAAAACAATATGCAAGGATCAGTTGCTTTGTTTATTGTGCCCACCATACAAGACAAGCTATACTGCCGTGACTAGTGTAGATGCCCCTCTACAAATCACAATCTTTTTACATCTCCACTGGGATGCACCCTACATGTACACCACATGACTCTATATCCCTCTGCCTTAAATTTGGTCTTCTGTTACATATCCATTTCTGGTCTCCTTGTTTATTTATTTATAATTACCCCAACCTCTATGAAAGAGTCCTGGTGTTACCCAGGACCTTGCTACAGGCTCCTGCACCTTCAGTAGGCAGTGTACGGTAACACCTTTTTAGTCTCCTTGCCTGTATATGCTTCTGTAGGTGTGTCGTTAAAGTCCATTTTCCTCTTCATATCCAGATCTCCACATTACTATATGTTTAAGTGATTGATCTTTCCTTTAAAATCCCTATTTTTTTTTAATTTCTACTCTCTTAAATCCACAATGCACCACAACTGCATATATTCATTTAGTCAGCATTCTATTGCAGCATCTCATTTCAGCAGCAGTCAATAGATCTTGCCACTTCTTTAGAAAAAAAAATAATGCCATACCTGATGGTCTTTTCAAAACCCCATTAACATACTTGCCTTTATCATTCATTTATCACTACTCATACCGTTGTTGAAGATACTACCCACGCAATAGAACTTTTGAACCGATACCTTTACATTGGAGCAATACATACGTTATATAACTAAAAATGAGGTATTCAAATTGCCATGAAAGAAGAATAATTTTGTAAAGTGTGACACCCAGCCATGGAAATATATCCCAGAGAACACACTCAACATGTGGCAGTAATGGCACCCTGAGAACGCACACCCGACCTGTGCCAGTAATGGCACCCCGAGACCTCAAACGACCTGTGCCAGTAATGGTACCCGAGAACACACACCCGACCTGTGCCAGTAATGGTACGCGAGAACACACACCCGACCTGTGCCAGTAATGGCTCCCCGAGAACAGGCTGTCATTGACAATATCCCGTTTCAGGGTTGGTCCTGGCGAGTCTTTACATCCAAACCATCAAAGTTGGTGCGCTGCCTCAAGCCAAGTGGACGACCCACGGCCATTCCTGAATGCATATCAAACGCCAGGTTAGACTGCATTCACATATAAAATAATTTGTTAATATAAGTATTACGAATGTCAAGAAGAATATTGACCATTTTTTTTTTGTAAAATGAGACTGTTGAACGACGATGCCTAATGCGACAGAGTTCACTTTGTAAGCGCTGAGTGGTCACAATGCAGGAGATTTGTGTCTCTTGGCGGGAGGCATCAACCGATTGCGTGAGTCTGTCAATATTGCTGTGAAAATAGAATTATTATGGAAATTACATTAGGTCATTAAATTATAGATAGTAACAGAAAGTTCTTGTTATTTTGGAATGTTTTTTCTTCTGGTACTTACACTGCAGTTGAGCTTCCTTATGCTTAAAAAGGTTTGGTTAATCTGAGGGTTTTCTTCGCCATAGTTCAGGCCTAACCTAACCCAAGGTTTAGAAACTTTTGCGTCCTTTGTATTCCCAAATTATTAGACAGGTGACGTCTGTGTATTGAACGAATCTAAAGTAGTACAGCAGTTTTGTAGGTCTAAAAGGTGTATTTTAACACATCTTTGGTCGTTTTTGACGTATTTTGTTTAAGGCTCCCACACTCTACCCTTCAGCAGTTATCTTGATATTACTAGAGATGTGAAACATTTAGAGATTGCGAATTAATATTTTTTTCTTTATTACATCATTTGATTAGGGTATGTTGTTGCCCACGTCGTCTCGGCTACTTTTAAAATGAACCACAAAGCATTTTTTAGCCACTTTGGCTTCGATGCTGTTTCAAAACTTTTTTTTGGTTGATTCAGTATACTAAAACAATGAAGAACAGAATCGACTGACCTCTTTCATAAGGTAAGGATTGGTTAGAACTGGATAGGTTAGGCAAGGAATTAGGTTACCCCACACTTACAAGCGTAGTTAAATTTGGCTTAATCTGCATGACTTTATCAGTTCTTTAAACCTCAACTACCTGCCCACTTCACAGACTCTAACGTGGCCTTTCCGAAACCTTATTTCGAGCTCACGTGGAACAGTCAGGCAAGGGTCATTAAATGCAACAATACAATGAGAGGTATTCCAGTTCCTTTTCTTTCGCCTCGTGCTTAGAGAAGGACACTGTCGGCGTTGAAGATCCACGCAATCGACGGAGACATTAACGAAACGAAATCGGTTCATTCGAATACACGAACCCCCGAGGGCGGCTAGCCAGCGAGCCTTCACCAACGACGCTACGGAAACGAGTCTCTCTCGCTCACCACAACAGTGATCATGGCGGAGTCGGAAAAGATTGCTAAGGCTTTAGTCTGTGGTTTTTTGACAAGGGAAAACAAGAAATTAGGAGTGACTGTCGAGAAAAAGCTAGGAGAGGTGAGTAGTACCCAAGCTGTTAGCGTCAAATGTGTGAAATGGCGGCGTGGTGTGTGGAGAGAGGTGGCGTGAGTGTGAGCGTGCGTCGTCTGTACCTGTATACACGTGGGGGGACTCCCGCCACGTTTATGGGAATTTATACACTTGTTGAGTATTTATGCTGGTGGAGTATATTCCACCGATTTTAGGACATGGTGCACCATTTTAGCCCCAGTGCGAACTCTGGAGGGTATGATTGTCGGGTGTGGAGGTGGGGGAAGCCTAGCAGGTGGGAAGGAAATATATTTTATTAATTTCAAGTCGGAAAGGTTTATGGGGTTGTATAGGTATTCGTAATTAAATATTTCAATTCACTTAAATGGATCTAAAAATTATGACTATCAGTGAGTTTTTTTTTCTTCAAAGTTGGTAAGAATTGGTATAGGTTATATTTAGATCTTAGAAAATTTGAAATTTAATATTTAGCAAATTATTATTCGACGTAAAAGATCAAGTGATATAGATGGACAAAGTTTACTGTAATAGATTTCATCTGTGTATATAATGTTCCAGTTTAGGGGCACCACGGAAATGACATGGATATATTTGACAGACACGCGTATCAATGAACTCCCGTGTGCTTATTGGAGTTGAAGAGTCCACTTAAGCTACGCATTGCTATCAGTTCCGTATATTGGGTGATTTTGTTTTGCAGTACTTGCGTAGTATTTAGAGAATATTATACCTGTTGCGGAGGATGAACTTGAGAATGAAATTTTGTTGAACAAGATTAAATCAGGCGAAGATAGTGTGTCAAGATAAATATAGGGTTAAGTAATGTCAAAGTACGTAAATAACATGATAGAATATCATCTGAACCTTCAAAACACCAACTTTATCCCCCGGAAAGTTATAATTAATTTTGAAATTTAATGTTTTAGTCATCATAGTTTGGCCGACAGTTTGTCTACATTTAGCTCTCTCTCTGCTTAAATTTTTATTTTCTCTGCCAAAGTTGTCAGTGCACCGTAAATTTTTCTCTTTAACAAGACTACTTTCAGCTTCCTCTTACCCACTGCTATCCATACTAAACCCCAAAATATTTAATCTCATCCACAACTTCCAGTTCTCCATCGCGCAGATGCTGTTCCAACTTTACTAATAGACATCTTTCACTGTTATCTTCAGTCTTATCTTTAGGATACTTTCTCCGTATGTAACATACATTCTATGATACGAGCATTCTTCCAGACATTTCTAAGATATTTTCACTCCTTACATATACCTTTCTTCTCTTCTTATTCACCTTCTTCCAGGGAACCATTTTTTTTTCCTTTTGTATTCTGATTCATTTTACTCAGATCCTCATTTGTTTTCCTATTATTTATATATCCTTTTAGCTCATCATCATCATGGCCTTTTATTATATTCTACACCTATGCTCTCCATTCATCACTAATTTATAACTTAAAAAAAAGTGATAAACAAGGATCTACTTTAAACCAGATCAGTTACACGTCTTGACCAAATCAGTGCCTGAATATGTTGTCTACTTCGAAAGAAACTACTGTAAGTTTGGATTACCTGTAGTTCAAAAATATTGGACGAGAAGCCTGGTAAACCCAGCTGTAGCAAAGTTGTAATGATACCATATGCCCCACATGTACCAACATATAGACATATCTGTCAGCAGAGTAAGCAGTTTGTAATATGTAACCCAATAGTGGGGATGGTTATGAAAATCGTGAAACGTGTGTGTTTAGTGACTATAAAAGTACTGTAGGCAAAACACTTCAACAAATTAGTGCTATTTGAAAATGATGTGATTGCTTTGGTTTAATGTTTTGCTCGCTGTGTACAGTTTTCACATCCCACTGGATTACACTGAGTTTCATTTGCCTGTAGAATGAAAAATCAGGGTAAATCTCGGCTGCTAGGTCAAGGTAGGTCAGGGTTTTTGTAGGTTCTGTGCATTACCTATTTCTGCCTTAATTACTTGGTATTCAAAACCTCGCCATTATCTACCCAAATTAAAGAAATATCTTATAATCTAAAGATTATTAATTGATGGTGCTAAACTATTATTTGAAAGAATATTTTATAGTTGTAAAGTAATTAAGTGATGGTGCAAACAGTTACATTACTATTTAGGTAGGTTATTGTCTTTCTTATTTATCTTTGAGGTAAAGTTAGCTTTAGGAATGCAGTGAATTTAACTTTTTGGAAATTGGTGAACATGTTATCCACGGAATATTTAGAACACTGTTTCAGCTGAAGCAATCACCAAAAGAATATTAGGTTGTTTAGGCTAGGGTAGGTTAGGTTTCTAGGGTTGGTATACTATGAGACATATATGTGATAATTTTTGTCTGGACATCCTATTTATGTAATTCTGAAACTTTTCATATGTATAATCCCCATAAATATTTTCATTAAGAAGGTTTCTTCTTCATTCTCAGTATTTTTTATGGGTTCTTGATTTGCTATGAATATTGTATGAAAGGCGAAAGGTAAGTAGGTCGTTAATTGTGGAAAGTGTGTTTCCTAAGATTATTTTGATTTCCAGGTGCCAAAGTTGCCTGAGGATGCGCCATCTGTGGCAGAACTTGTAGCACATTATCTTTCGTAAGTGGTACTCATTATTTGGTATATATTTTATTCTAGATATTGTGGTTATGTCTCCTCAGCTATGGAAATGTTTTATTATTTCTTTCAGTTCAATAATCTGGGTCATAATTTTTTTTTTATTTGAGATTGTATGAAGCTTAGAAAGCATGTTTAATGTCGATGCAAAGATGTGATGTACATTATCATATTGAGGTTGCTATGTCATTGGATTTCAAAGTTAGGTACAATTATTATTAATGTCTTGGAATTAGCTAGTCTGGTCCATTATATTTGATAATAAAGATAACAACATAAGTGGAGTTAGTCTTTTTTGACAAAAACTTTAACTATGAAAGATATCGACAGGAAGCTCAGAATAGTGTGTGTTTGCTTGTGAAGGTGTGTTGTCCATCATTGCCTACCTGTATGTGTTTCATGGTCAGGTTCTAATGATTATCATCTTCATGAAATATACCTGCCTCAGCCATTTTTTACGGTGTAGATATCAGCATGAGATTGGGAACACACATATAATATATACAGTATTGTGGAATATAGTCTAACATGAGTCTCGGGACATTTCATTGATTTGCTTATGAAGGTGTGTAGCAAGCTCACTTGAGGCCATTGTAGCTTTGGGTTTCAAAGAGGATAATGTGTTACATACTGTAATGAGGCCTGTGACTTTTATCAAGGTCAGACGATTGTCAAAATCATGAAAGTTTTCTTTTTGGTTATTTGGCAACCTCTGTTTAATGTTCGTCATCAAGATTAGTAGCCAGTAGTGGACAGAACACTGTCTGAAGGGGAGACATATGTTTGTTTGTCAAGAACAACTCATTGATTGTGCTGTGTATGTTTGTGGTTCTGTTTGCCATGGAGGGCGACAAGGTAGAGAAGTTGGGATTTTGTTTATACCAAAACTTGGAATGCCAGTAGAATTTGTATAAGGCTTATATTTAGATGATAAGGTGAATTATTCATTTGTTATTTGCTGCAAAAGATGGCATGGAGGGAAGTTAGGGTTGGGACATATCATCAGAACTAATAGAACCTTCAGAATCAATAATATCTATACTCAGATTTTAACATGAATTAGTCACCTCAACTGAAAAATATTCCCTTCCAATTTATCTCTATTGAGAAAATTATTATGAACAGGGAAGAAAATTTGGTAGTACCTTGACAACTGCTACTAGGGGCACTGGCATTCGTATGAAATCCATTTCGTCTTGTTAACCATTCTTAACATTTTCATACTTTCCTGCTGCTCTTGTAATCTGAGTTACAGTGTTTGACAGTATATTATGAAAATGAAAGCACTTTAAGTTCATTATTGTAATTTGAAGATTTGTGGTTAAATTTATTTATGTTTTACAGAACTTCTCCTAACAAGCGACGTTTAAGTCTTGATATTCCTCCCGCCAAAAAGCATCGTAAAGATGGGGTTTTACCTGGAAGAAAGTCAGGTAATGTATTGTAGTACTGTTCAATTTGCCTTCTATATCTATTCATGTATGACACATAGATCCTCATAGTCAGTATTTCTCACTTATTTTCTCCATATGTCTGAAACATTTCTGCACTCCATAGTCTGCTCTCAGACTGTTACACCCCTCTTATAGTCATTCCTTACACCTTCAGCCCACCTCACACCAAGTGTCGTTTTTAGGTATTTCATTTCCAACACATGTACCCTCTAACTTCCTTTTGTGTTCATAGCCTAAGGTGCATCCATACAACACTGTTAGGACTGCTGTACCATAAAGCATAGCTGTATTTCCCCTGACAGACAATGATCTACCCTTCCACATGCTCCTGAATACACCCATGACCATAGTCCCTTCCACACTATGCTTTACTTCATACCCCATGGTTATAACTGCTGCCATGTCCTCCTTCAGATATCTAGAGCACTCCACTTCCTCCATGTATTCCCCCTTTAAAATTTCACTCAAACTATCCTGTCTCGTTCCCCTGTTGCTCCACAGTACTCTACTTTTGTTCACATTTACCCAGAAATTCCTCCTTTTCACAATCACTCCCCAACTCTGTCACCCAAATGCCTCTTGTTAGGTTAGAGTTAGTGAGCAATATAGTCATTTCATTTATTACTAATTTTTCAACATTTTCAATAATACTAGGTGAGGCGTGGTTCTGAAAGCATTGCATTGTAGTGAGAAAGCATGTTGATAAGAAATCGTAGGGTAACCACATAGTTGGGGAATGTAAAATGATGTGAATGGTAAATTTGTAGACTTTGTCCATATTTAAGACAAGCAAAAATGTAATTATCAGAGAGAAAAATGAAAGTGATTGGTACAGTAGTATGTAAAGGAGATGAGTCGTTAGACTCACCTGCAGTCATTTAGGGATAATGTGCACAAGTGAATAAATGAGATACTCGATAACACTGGTTAACAGTCTCAGTTATGTGACAGAGAATTAGCATTATTAATTGGTGCTGAGATTGTCACTCGAAGACATGGAAACTAGCAAAGAACTAGGTTTCTGAGAGAAGTTGGGGGGGAAGAAGTGAGTAGGCATGAGGAAGAATTGACAGTGATTCTCATATTGTAAGCTCTAGATTAATAAGATATTGGTATCAGTATCTGCAAAATGTATTAAACAAGGAGAGAGAAAACAGGGATGAGTTTGGTGCATTTTACAGGACAGCAAGGGAGTGGATGTGAGCCAATGAGGCAATTTCTTTGTTCTGTGCACTACCACGCTAATAAGGGAAATGCTGAACAAGTATAAAAGAACAAAAAAGGAAATAATTGAGAAAAGAAGTACAAAGAATTAGTAATGTAAGCTTATGGTTTGATGTGTGTGTATGTGC
Source organism: Panulirus interruptus (assembly GCA_032273725.1). Lineage (NCBI taxonomy): Eukaryota > Metazoa > Arthropoda > Malacostraca > Decapoda > Palinuridae > Panulirus > Panulirus interruptus. The sequence continues at coordinate 8,882 of JAUTYZ010161491.1, forward strand.
ATGGATACATTAGAAATTTCACGTGTTTGGTATAATGATGGATGGAGGGGAGATGGCAGAAGGCGACCATTGAAATGTTCAGTTGAAAAGTGAAGATTATGAATGCATGGCAGAGATGTAGGTTGATGGAGAGGAAAAGGATGCAAAGTGAAGCTAAACAGATGAGAAAAAAAGGCATATCAAGAAAGCTTTCTTCTTTAGAAAAAGGAGAAAAAAAAGAAAATGTTATAGAGGCAGCACCAGAGGAAACAAAGGGAGCAAAAAACACATTTGAAAGCCAGATGAGAATCTTGAGTTGAATATTCAGGTCATTAAATGGACTATAATATTTTTATGACAAGACTGTATAACAAGAAGAATTTATATCATAAGGGAAAATGGAGAGGAGAGAAATAAGATAATTACCCAGCCACTGCCTCACTCTTCCCCATCATCCCCAGTCTTTTCCTTATCTTCCTCCCATAAAGGGGTCTCGCTATGCTATCCAGTGACAGTCTGTGTATTACTTTTTTCTCGTACCTTTTTGCTGTTTCCTACCAAAGCTAGGTAGCATTAGGAACAGATGTATGAGCCATAGGGGAAAAATCCTCACTTACCTCCTTCGTTTTTTCTTTTGGAAAGTCTTCTCTCTCTCATTAGCTTCAGAATTTTTCTTACTTTCTTTCATACATAATTGCTGTTTCCCCCATCAAGAACAGATGACTGAGCCTTAAAGGAATATGACCATTGCTTGGCTTCATCCTCTGTTCTTTCTTCTGGAAATTGATACAGAAAGGGAGGTTCCCCCCTACTACTGTCCCTCTTATTTGCCTTTTAGGACTTGCAGGGGATATGTGGGTAATATTCTTTCTTCCGTATCCCCAGGGATGAAATTAGGAAGTATTATTGTAATTAGAACTATGTGCTAGCCCAGCCTAATGGGAAGATCTTGTATTGGGTATTTCAGGCAATAACCTTGTCAAAGACCATCAGCTCATCTATTGCTTTGCTTTTATCTGTACTCCTTATTTTCCATCCTCCCAGTTCACATCTATTCTTCTCCCATTGCCGCTGAGCATACAAATAATGGTTATTATAAATCTTGAAGTATCCAAGAAATGACAAGCATTGCCCTATCAACAGCCTGACATTGGATGAAAGTTCATTAATTCTGTTAAAACAACACCATCACTGATTTGAAAGGTGAATTATTGTATTTATGGTAGTTTCTACTTTGGAATTTGAAGTACAATTTGTTATTAGATATTCATTAATGATACAGTGCACACAGAAATCACTACAAAAATCAGCACAGTATAACTTTACATAGATGTTTGGTCTTCAGACATTGATGAAGATACCTGTATACAATATTATATTTCATGACTTAATGGTGTGTGGGGTGTGGAGTGGGAGACTTAAATGTGGCCATAAAAAAAGCTGTGGTCACCCTGAAGTAGTATGTTGGCAACTGAAGTGTTCAAGGGATAGTTTACATGAGCCACTTTACTGTGAATGCTGGAAGCTGTATATATGGTAAAGAAGAGGTGCTGATGTATGTCTGTCATCTGTCAGTGATTTTAGGACTGATTTTATTTTCATTTTGATTGATGTTTTATTTTTAACAGAGGTGCCAAAGGCATTCAAGAAGAGTGTTCCAGTTATGATGATTATGTTTTTAACAGACGAACAGGTGCAACTTATGAAAATGAAAGCTAACTCCCCCATGGTGAATGGCAAAGAAAAGGCACCCAAAGGCAAGACAGCCAAAGCTAAGGCCAAAGGCAAGGCGGCACTACCTGCAGCGAAGGAATCTGGTTATTCAGAAGATTCAGACGATGCTGGAAAACCCCCTAAGAAAAAGATTGCAACAGGTGCACCGAAAACTCCAATATCAAAGGTTAGGATTATTGGGTCCATGTAGTATTATTGTAGGTAATAGCACAAGCTAAATATTGTGTTGTGAGAAAACTTGTACCTGTTGAGCACGTTTATGAAACTTTTATGGATGAATGTTTTTTTCTTGCACTCAGCCTCTAACCATTTGCCAGGGCTCTCAGAGCATATAAAGCCTTTGTCTTTGTATTACTCTATCGC
>JAUTYZ010161711.1:0-10603 GCA_032273725.1 Panulirus interruptus
AGTGCAGGGCAACTGAGTAGTAAGTGCTCGGTATCTTCTTTATGGAAGTTGTATCGTGGGTATGAAGGGTTTTGAGATATGTTGAAAAGATGTTTCTTCAGTTGTAATGATGGGCAATGTCAAGAGCATAAGTAGGAGTGTGTGGCTCATATTTGTCCGAGTAGTCTGGTTTCTGATGGGTGTATGTCTGGTGGATTGGAGTTTAAGACTGTGTTGGGAGAGCCACTGTTTAGTGCTTGTCGGGTTATGTCAGTGTGTACATGTTTTGTCTATGTACTATTTGTTGTGGGTTGGGGTATTTGTGAGTAAAGGTTACTACAGTGTGAGGCAGGGGTAAGCTTTTTATTTCTACCTGGGGGTTGGTGTTTAGTTATAGAATGGTTTGGGTGGGAAGGGTCTTATGCTGTTGCGGAAAATTGAGTGCTGAGCATGTTAAAAACAGCTTAGTCCATATAACGTGCTAATGTCCTAAATGTCACATTACAACACAAAAAAATTATTATGTATGTGCCTCAGCTATCTTTAGAAACAAAAGTGAAAGTGCTAAAACCATATGTGCTATGTATGGAAGTCATGTACCATGAAATAACTCTGGCATCACACAGTACTGAAATAACACATTCCTTCAAGGATTATGATTTTATCACCTACCTTAAAAAATCTACAGTAAATTGTAAGAACTTACCTGTGCCAGCTGAATTTGTTGCAGTACAAGTATAGGGTCCCTCATCATCTGGGTGTGCAAAGAAAATGTGAAGTTCATGGTTGTCTGCAGCTATAATTCTCCCATTAGACCCAGTCAGCAATATGTCTTCCCTCCACCAATCAATACTAGGATCTGGCAATCCATGAGCAATACAGGAGATGCTGATGTTTTTCCCTGCCTGGTATAGTACCAAATCAGGCACAACAGATACCTCAGGAGGTGCCAATACAGACACATGAACCTCTCGTGACCTTCTTCCACCTGTACCATGAGTAAGAGATCACCATCAGGGGTAACACATGCTTCTAGGAAAGGTAAGTCTAACATAACCTCATTCACTCTTAAATTACATCATTAAGAGCAATGAGAAGTCTGCCAATCATTTCTAGCATATCCGTCCACTTCAACTAAACCACAGATCATAAGTAATGTAAAAGATTATACGTTCAGCATCCAAATTTATAACTAGAAAAGACTTTAATATGCTATATATAATTTCTTTTCAATGATAATAATCTCAAATACCTTTACAACAAATAACAAATTTTCAAGAGAAATTTAGGTGTCTCCCCTTTTCCCATCACAAATTATGAAGAACAGCGAGTCTAGCCAATCCTGTTTGACTTTATTAATGAATACTGTTAAGTGCCACATCAATAAATCTGTTTGTATAATGCCCTCATTCGATGTGATACCATCAGCTTCCCTAAAATAATTTACATCAGATTTTCAAACTACTGTACCTTCCATTTTTTCATATTGCCCACAACTGAATTACTAACATCATTAAAACTACAGTCTTACACTACTTGGTTAAATGGCCAAGATGGATCAACATCTTTTTTATTCGATGCCTAATTGGTTCAGTATCTTTTCCCTAAACAAAGTATGAATGAAATCAGAAAACATTATCTTACACAAGCTAAGCTTAATAAACAGCAAGGTTTCTAAGAAAAACTGATGTCTTTGTTCTTGTCTCATTTTCTTGTCCTTTCCTGTGTGTATATTAATAAAATGGCTTTATTTCTATCGTGTATGATGAACCACACACCAAAATCTGTCAAAATTTTCTCCCATATTTCGTAAACTCCTGCAAGGAGTTAACAATTACCTTCATTTGCAGCTGTGCACCTAAACCAGCCCTCATCCTTGGTGCTTACTTCTTCTAACAGAAGAGAATTGTTATTCAGTACCTTGTAACCTTCCATCTCTTCAACACTCACAAATTCACCAACTGTAGGAGAACACCATCAAAAGTTAGCAAGCACAAGAAGGATCAAATGTTTCTTTTATAATGAAAATGCTTTTCATTACTATGACTGACAGTTCAAGTAATTCCTATGATTTATTTCTGTTAATTTTGAAAATAAGCATCCAACGAATATGGGATCTTTGTCCACATAAAGAAAGACTAACTGAAAGTTTTCTTGTATATCTTTTTTCTAACAATACTAACACAACAATAGGCTTGAATTGTGTAAAATCTAAAGTAATTCTGGTAACAGAAATCAAAAGTACATAAACTAACAAATGAAAATGACTGAATCACTCCTTCATATGGATGATTGTACCTACTAGTTTCTGTTCTCCCGAAGAAATCTCTGACCTGCCCTTGTATAACATAACGGGACCAGGTCAAATTGTATTCCACACTGGAACTGACATCACAGGACAACACAGCAGCCTGAGATGGTGGCAATGAGGCATTCACTGGAGCAGCAATCTGTGGGGGTGGTTCTGTTGGGGGTAAGGAAACAGCTAGCTACAACAGGGGACAGCCAAACAGAGGTAGAAGAAATCTGTTGAGAGATAAGATTGAGATCCATAACAGACTATATAATTGATAAAGAATATCTACTATAACATAAAATGAAGAAATATATGGAATCTACAGAGAAAAAGTACATGAACTGTGGACTACAAAGTTGTGAAAGTAATTACACTGCTTGATATATTCAAAGAATGAGACAATTATGTATTCAAATCTGCTACATGCCACAAAATCTAACAATAAATTTACTCAATTCTACAGAAGAAAGTATGTAGACAGATTTGAATAAAGAATTTGTCATACAGATTCTATGAAACATTAAATAGGTGCATTAGGCTACAAGTAGAAGGTTATACACTCAGGTGCACAATAAAAATACAAGAAACTCAATCATGGTTGTTGATCTAGGATGCTCATGAACTGATTAGGACATAAATGGAGCAGAGGTCTTAAAAAAAGCTCTGCTCACAGAAAATTACCTTTCATATCAAGAAAGATACTGGAAGAAGCACTACCAGCAATGCTTGTGGCAACACAAGTGTAACGTCCCTCATCCTCTCGTCTAGGTGACTCCAACACGTATTCCACCTCTGCAGACTGACTGTTGGTAACAAGCATCCTAGGAACTATGGAAATCTGGCAGAGTATATCAAGTTATGATTATATTTAAATCCAATACCCTGTCTCATGCTAGCCAGCAAAGTGGCCCATGATGATCTCCAAGTAATCCAAATATTGTGCAATTCCAGACACTGTATGTTTACATTAACATCATCCATATACTTCCTTACTCTGTTCTTTCACCTCTGTCTCATTCTCCTCTATATCCCCAACCTTTCACCTCATTCTGATATATTCTTTCGGTTATTTTCGACACACATCCCATCCATTCACCCATCATTCACTTTCAAAAACTCCTCTTTCTCCATTCTGTAACTTATTCTAATGTCCTCAAGCATTTCTTACTCCAGTTATTCTTCATTATCCACATCAGTCACAGGAAATCCATCTCTCTGCCACAATGTTATCACAATCCCATATCTTACTTACATACACCATGGTAAGGTGAATTATGCCTTCTAAGAAATTCAGCCATGCCAAAAGACTCAAATCTTTGCTCCTCATAACCCTCCTCTACCTCCTTTGCTAATGTTCGTAACACTGTATTTCTAACTCCCATACAATTTCAATAAAAACTTATTCTACATATTCAAATGTACCTCTATAATTGTTCTAAGTATCTGGCACTTTTTTTACTTTAATGATTACTGAAATGTCAATGCTTCTTTCAGTTTTAACATATATAGGGTTTTGGAGTATGAAAAACTTTTAGCTGTAAAAGGAAATTCACAAATAGTGTGAGACAACTCATTTATCTTATGATGCTCCTATCCTGTGAACATCCCCTATATGACACAAATCACTTTCATCCTAAGTGACGGATACACATCACAGTGTCCTCCCCAACTCCCAACAGCCCATGGCCAATCTCGAGGGTGTAGCTAATATAACTGAGAGCACCTGCTTTCTACTCAATAACTACATCGAAATTTTTCCTTATGGCAGGCTTAAATAAAGCAATCACCATACATACATAGTACTTTTCCTCTGCAATCTTGGCTATTGCAAAGCTGTCTATTTCAGGCTCATCTGGAACTGTTTTTAGTCATCTGCCTTATGTCTTTTACAGGTGTATGTGTCTACAGCAGTGAATGGAACCATTGGAGCTTAAGTGAGCCATAAGGTGGGTGAGAGAGCAAAGGTATGGGGCACACTGAGGTATGTGTAGAAAGAAAGGTATTGAAAGAGAAGTGTGGAAAAAGATGAGTATGTTCAATGGTATATCTTATCCCCATCAGTTCTGTATGGATGCAAGGCATGGGCATTAGACAAAAATATAAAGAATATGGTGAATGTATTAGAAATTAATTGTTTGAGGATAATATGTGGTGTGAGAAGAGGTGATCGAATAAATAATGACAGGGTAAAAGAGAAGTGTGGCAAATTAGGGTATGAATGACAGAGATGAAGAGGGCAGCTGAAATGGTTTGGACATATGGAGAGGATGAATGAGGAAAGGATGAGTAAGATGGAATATATATCAGAAGTGGAAGGAACAAAGAAAAGGGTGAAGCCAAGGAGGAGGTGGAAGGATGGACTGAAAGATGCTTTGAAGGCTCAGGGCCTGAACATACAGGAGGGTGCAAAGAATGCAAGGGATAGAGCAAAATGGAGCAATGTGTTATACAGGGGACAACATGCTTTCAATGAGCTGAACCAAGGCATATGAAGTGGTTGGGGAAAACTATGGATAGGACTGGGGCTTGTGGGCATGGTACTCTGGTTTCAGTGTATCATACATGACAGAAAGTGGAAGCAGGCAAATAAGGCTCTTTCTTCAACTTTTCCTGGCACTAATGCAGGAAATTACAAACACTTATCATAAAACCTAACCTTTTGGTTTAATACTTGTATCATTCAGTGCAAACAGCCCATATCACTGTATCTGTTTTATGATAAATGACAGCTAGGTCTTTGACATCTTAGTAATAAAACATAACTGAAATTCTATTACAGATTAAATCAAACAGTTTAATCATTATTATTATCAGCTTTTCTGTAAGTCTGTTGTTTATATGAAAATGCTTTATAAATAATGCTGATCAGAATTACTATCTATTCATATTTAGAGACAACCTTTATCCAAGCTGTCCCAAATACTTACGGGAAGCTCCCACTCTCAAGCTCAATACCATCTTTCTGCCAAGACAGTGTGAATGCCACAAGTGTCTGGACATGGCACATTATAGTCACTGGCTGCTCAAAGTATCCATTAACCCGTCTGGCTGATGTTACTTCAGGAGGAACTGACATGAAAAGGAAATAATTAATAAAATTAAACAAGCAATATTTTCATGTTTTATAATATATATATCCTAACTCAACCAAAGATATCTCCCCAAAATTGTTTTGATAATGAATTCTATAAAAACATCCCATTTTCTAAGCATGACTTTAAGCTAAGGATACCAGTTTGAAACACTTAATTACATTGCAATGAGCAGAACCACAATGAGAAAGTTTATCCAAAGGACCAACATATTGACTCTATCACCACTAACAACTGGCCCACAGTGCAATTGATGAACATTGTTAAAAAAGCAATGACAGTAAGATTTGGCCAGCCAAAATATTTCACTAGCTCACTCTGAGAAGCCATTTAATTTGTTCCCAAACAGACGATAGAGCAAACCAATGGAAAGGTTTATTATAAAAGCAGTGACAAAGAGTAAAATGCATGTTTCTTGATTCATGCTTCTCTTCATAACCTGGATATAGTCAAGAGCTTCATCCTCTTCACTAGCTATACAAAATTTATTGCCATATACAGGTATATGAATTGCTTTGGGAAAGCTCTTGGCTGTGCTCCATGTGCAATCCATAAAAACAAAACTACAGAACAAATACTACAATATACAAAACTACATGCCTCCCCTCACCATCTCCCCTCCCAGAAGCACTCAGATACATTTCTCAGGAATGGGCTGCAACATGGAATGCTTCCAAGAGCAAGGAAAAGTCTGGGATTTTAGACAGAAGTGAAAAATCAAGCAAGGACTGGAGCTAACTCAGAGGCACACTCCCCTACAACTTGAGAGTTATGCCATCTGGGCCATAAACACATTTCCCCTGGAGCTGGGAGAAGACTTGGTAAACCATGCACGAGAAAAATAGAGATAGCATAGACTCAGCAGGAGGAGACACAGATGAAGGCTTTAATGCAAAATCATCTAAAATTGAATTAAAGAAAAATATGGTACCAAAAAGAGTGGCTTTATCAGTTGGAGAGATAGCTATAGATTGATTTAGTTAGAAGAGAGTGGTAAATGCTTTTGGTTGTGGACCAGAGAGATTTGTCAGTGGAAGAAGTCATGTCAGCACACTTTCTTTTTTATCAATGACTTTAGAACACTTTCTTTTTTATCAAAGTGTGCATGACTTAACAAAGAACAGCTTTGCATTGATTCCAAGCAGAAATGAAAGCAGAGTAGGATTAAGGGAGTAGAAGAGTTTCATGGCCCGATACGTCTGCCCCTAATGCTATAGGCATCAGAGCAGGACCAATCAAATTATAAATGAGGGGGTGAAAGAAGAAATCTAGGACTCCATCCCTGCCAAGATAACTTCTGCTATGCATTCAGCCTAAACCTGAGGCATTCCAGCCAGTGAAGCAGTACCCATCCCAGTGAAAGACAGTAAAGAAGCCATGTAGAGATGACCACTGAGCTATCCTAAAGTGCCAGAGTTGCCATTTTCAAAACTTAGAAGTAAAACACTGGTATAGCAGGGCAAACAAGGAAAACATTTAGTGATCAAATATCTCAACTTCTGTGGCTTACATGGTGGCTGAGAAGAGACTGCAGTTGGAGAAATCCTTTCAAACTGATAACCATTTTCGTCTCGTCCAAAAATCTAGAAAAATGAATTTGTTTTTAAGTTATAATGAATACCAAAGACAATGTATCCACCAAACTCTGGACAACATACATGAATTTCATTAAGTTTCAAGATTTCCTAACCAATGAACAGGATAAACAGATAAAACACAGAAAGGAGGGTAAACTACAACTAATCTAATCTGATATACTTTTCTAAAGCTATAATACAGTACTCTGGAAATGAAAAAGACAGGATGGATAAAGATTTCAATGAAAATGGAACAGCAAATATAAATCCACAAACAGTAAGGGTCAACTGCATCTGTGGTCTCCAAAAAATATTCTCCACATGGCATCTTTATTTCAAGTGTTAGAAATAGCAAACTGAATACAGACATATCCAAAATAATACAGGCCATATCTAAATTGATAACAAAGATGAACTTTGATATGAGGTATAAAGAATATCTTTTTAATACAGAGACTATAACTGAGAGTGATTACTTTTAATGTTTGTAGGATTGGAAAATATTCATAATCCTCTTTCAGAAATTTTTTCAAAAACTATTACCTAATACTCAGCAACTGTTATCACTAACCTTAATGTTGAATGGTTTATCTGGAGCAAGGAAAGATGTGCCATTGTAGATTGGTTGTGATCCAGGCAAACGATGAAGAGGGATGTCCTCCAGGATATCACCATCAAGGGATATCATCTGCAGACGATATAAGTCCCCAAATTCTGTCACATCTACTGGCTTAACTATCACATAGGATGACCCACCTGATGGAGATTATAGCAGCAACATCTAAGTATAACATAACTGCCATGTTTTCCATGGTATAAGATTATCCACTTACACAAAAGTACCTTAAATTTCTATACATGGAAAGGTTCCTATTTCTGACAACAAAATGTATATACAAACTTAAGATAAGTAAACTGAAATCCCATTCAGAAAATCTATTATAACAAGGTTATTAATCTAAAACAGTTTGTAGAGTATATTTCTTCAAAACCCAAACTCTCTGAATGAAAAGTTCCATAAACCAGAATTTGTATAGAACACTTAGTGAGGTGTCTGGGTTAGAGAGAGAAAAAGGAAGCCCATTCCTTGTTACAGGATATTTATTGAAGTTGGTGAATCACTACTGCATGACTTAGCTATCAAAAAAACTAAGAACTGATTGGATGACACTCGTAAGAAGGCATCTAAATGGCCACTGGCATTCCCATGAGCTTGTCCAGAATCTTTCTCCTCCAGTCAAACTGCATGTTTAATTGTGTAGATCACTCAAATCTTTTCTGTGAAACTATTCTAAATTTAGTACACTTTTTATAATAATACAATTTCGAAGTGTAGTGTGTTAGTATGTTTGTTGTTTAGTGAGGATGACTAGCATCATCCTCATCCTGAAATGTGAATGAACCCAACTGTAAAAGCCAGCTCCAGATATGTGTACATTACTGTAGATATATATTTATAGGTCAAAATAAAATGTTAGACAATATATATCTATTGGTCAAGAGAAAACAAAGGTGAACAGAGGTGGCAGGTTATGGGTGGATAATGGCACCAAACAGCTGCATTCTGCTTGGTGGAGGATGTGGGAAGCTGGAGTTATGGTAAGGGTGGGCAGCAGTCACACACATTCTGGTATGTAAGGAGCAGAGCTGACTTTGTACAATTAAAGTACCTACTGCATATTAGCATAAACATTATCAGTAATTCATAATTGCAATCTAACAAGGTTTTACTGTCTTTTTAACCACTTTTAGACAAGAATAAAATGTTTCAAAACCATATTGTAATTAAGATTCCCTTACGTTACTTTTTTATGATGAATGGGGTCTGGATAAACATGATTACAGTGTACTGACAGCAAAGGTCAATAATAAACAATATGGGTATGATGACTATCCATGTCAAAATTATAGATGAGACGACTTTTTACTAAAAATCTGTTCACAAATCAACCATAAATAAAGTGTTTACTTATATGTGATGGGTTCTCCAAAGTATCATGTAAATCAAGCTTGACAATAACAAAGACATGTACAATTCTGAAATTTCTTTTGGGTATCTTACCTTTGATGGGTCTATGGTAGGTCTCTTTAAAATTAGTTGTAGGTTTAAGTGAAAACCCATGCTCAAAGTTGAGAGAGGAGAGTCCAGTTGCCCGTACAGTGTACTTGCTGTCACTGCCCACCGAGATGTTGTAACGACCTGCCAAAAGCCAATTTACTAAGAATGTGGTTCCCAGGGGAAAACATAATATACATAGCTTTGCCTGACCAGTGCAATGGATGCCTGTCCTCTCTCCTACTGATGTATCTTTTTGTTAACCACAATCACTTTGCAGCACTAACTAATGTCTCTTCTATCTATTCATCCATTATCATTACCCCATTCTCAATTGAGTGGGTTGGATCAGGTGCATGAAGCTTCCAAAACGTCACTTACATATCATCAATCCATGCCCAGTGTGTTAAAGTGAAACATGAAATTCCACAATTTAAAAAATAAAAAAATTCACATTAAACAGAAACCAACGTTTCCATTCATACCACTTTCATAAACAAAATGCTTTCACTGTGAACAATCTTAAGTATTCCTCTCATATCTTCATCTGAAATATCCCTAGCCCTCTCTAATTCTCTTACTATATCTAATAATCTGATCTGTGGTCTACCTCTCCTCCTTACCATCTTCAATTGTACTACAATATATCTTCCTAACCAGCATATAATTTGCAATACAATCTACATAATCATACCATCCTTATATTCTTTGATCCTTGCACCTTTCTTATTACTTCTTCACACCACACAATCTTCTGACATCTTCACTCTTTATGCTATATATCCTCCTAGTTTCAACTATACTAGGAAAATTATCCACCTCATCTACTCTTAGTTTTTAACTATCCTAACCTATATACTCTTAAGATTCACATCCATACATCACCATTGGAAGGAGTACTCCATCAAGCAAGGTTCTTGAACACTTTATGCTTAAATTTTTTGCATTCATCAGGAGTCTTAATTGCACACCCACACTCTATCCTTGAATTTTATGCATTCATCAGAGCTTTCAATGCACCACAATTTTTCTCCTGTGTATGACTACTTTCAACCTAACTTTTTCAATGACAGCCTTACCAAACTTTACTTCTAAATATCTAAAATCATCCACAACTTCCAGTTAACCACCATGCAAATCAAACTTACAATCTGACTTCTCTTCCTTCCTAATGTATCTTATCTTTTTTTCTTTTCATAATAAAAAAAAGAAAAAATCTTCAAACCATGTTTCTTCCATTCCTAGTTTCTGGTGTTTCCCCTTACTTCTAGCTTTTCATGCTTCTTGCTTATACTTTTTCAATTCCCACTAACTTGGCACAGCAAACCTTTTCACACCCCAAATTCTTGGTGTATGAAAGCAGCATCTACTTTACATATATGACAGTCAAACTAGAATGCAAAAGTCTTCAGCAAATGGTCTGCATACTGCAGTTGGGACTCTGACATATTCATTCATCTCAAAAGTGTACACTTCCCTTGTGTGATCATGAAGTAACAGAAATCCTTCTTCTAATACCAATACTGCTAGTATTTCAATCAAAGCCTACATACAAAAGTTTTTATACACTTTATTAAAGTATTACAAAGTTGATTTATGAAGC
>JAUTYZ010161928.1:0-10953 GCA_032273725.1 Panulirus interruptus
TATATATATAGCGTTGATGAGATGGCCTTGATTAGGGCCTCAGTTGTCCATGCCGTCTCAGCTAACATAAAAAAAGAAAATGTCTTACGGGGTGAGAGTTTTACACTCGTGTTGCTGCATCTCTTAACCTTGTATATATGTATCGTCTCTGTGCTTCTTATGTGTGTATATACAAACACACACCACCTTGAGCCAGGTACCCATTGATCGACCAGCCCTGAGAGAGGATGAACACCTAGGTTGGGTGCGGGCCGACCGCCGTAACCATGCGAGCCCGTGCTAACTCATGGTCATTAACCACTGTGCAATGAAACATCGTGTGTACATGCGTATTTGTGTACTTTGTTAAATACTCTTTAATCAAACTATCTATAGAGATGGGACAGACTTCTGCGCCGACCCAGCCAAATTCTATTCTATGTCAATGAAATTGTGTAATCTTAAAATTACCATGGGAAAATTTCTTCGAAAATCTATGACAGGTTTCAAGAACGTTGCCCGTTTTCCACAGACACACACACACACACACACACTAGCAGACATTACATAAAGATATACATTTAGATATATACATAGATAGTTTAGTGCCTATTGAGAATCATATTCAATAACTCCGAAGTATCTACGAGAGTCACCCTCATAAAAAGTCTAACAGAAAACAACGCTCACAGAAAACGAACTCATCATAAATCTAGTGGTACGTTACTCGATAGATGTTTATTCCTATCTGTTGTATTACTATTTTCTGTCTTTCTTTCCTTTTATTGTACCATTTTTATATATATAACTTCGTCATTACCTTGGGAACTTGGGGAAGAAGGGGGAAATATGTCGTTACAGAAAAAGAGAGAGGGTGAGGGAACAGTTGTTAAGAAAATAAATATTAAGATCCGGACAGACATACGTACAAACGGACGGGATAAACTCACTCGTCATGAGGTCCCTGGCCAAAGCAGACTGCTGGAGGGTCCTGAGGTGCCGTTGGTACAGCCTCTTCTGCGCCAGGAGGGCTTCGGCGGACTTTAGTTTGGCCCTGGCTGCGACGGTGGCCGGCGAGTCCTGGCGTAGACCAGGGGCATCGCCCGCTGCTGGGGCCCCCGACGGCGATGTGGGTCCCGACGGAGCGGTGGTGGTGGTGGTGGTGGGGATGTGGTCCTTCTGCTCAGACGCTTGTTGTCTTCAGAGGAAGAAAAATAAAAGGATATGTTTACTTAGAACTGTCTGCAATTCTGTTTTTTCTTTTCTTTTTTTTTTAACTTTCAAGAAATACAGTGATAAATGAACTTGCATAATGAGATATGAATGAAATCTGAATGCATTACAAGGCATGTGAGAATATATAGTGACATTGCATTTGCAACGATATCAAAGAGATGCTTTCAACAGCAGTAGTAGCAGCACTACCAGCATTTGTATTGTCAGCATCACCATCATTATAAGCGCCAGTACTTTCAGCAGCAGCAGTATCACTAGGGCGAAGAACTAAGGTAAAGGATCCTCATACTTGATTACAAGTCCTCCACACGAGTATACATCAGCCTTGATTATAAGTCCTACGCATGAGTATGCCTCAGCCTTGATTATAAGTCCTACGCATGAGTATGCCTCAGTCTTGATTATAAGTCTTATACACGAGTATGCCTTAGCCTTGATTACAAGCCCTACACACTAGTATGCCTGAGCCTTGATAATAAGTCTCACACACAAGTATGCCTCAGCCTTGACTATAAGTCCTACACACTAGTATGCCCCAACCTTGACTCTAAGTCTCGCACACGAGTATTTTTGCCCCAGTATCAACAGAGCTTTCAATGGCGTCTTTGGTATGGATAGTCCTGATCGTAGCGGAGTCCTGTTGAAAGAATGTATTATCCTCTTTGATTCACTCTCTCTCATACTGTATTTATCTTCTGAGACTCCTCAAAGCCTTAAGGCTCTTTCTTATAACAGCCATTCACCTTTGCTGAGATCAACCGAAGGCAAAGCCCTCACACACAAGTTTTTGTTGTATATCACTGAGGGGATATGTGTGTGTGTGTGTGTGTGTGCGTCACGCCGATCTCTGATGCACAGCCAGCCCGGGCCCCACTCCTGTTGTTGTAACCTTACATAGCCATCTTCAGGTTCCTTATACTCAGCTGTAGCACGGGTGTGGCCGGGTCTCCGTCCCCCCTAAATAGCAGTAGCTGGTGTTGGTTAGCGGTTCGAGGCGACATGAAAGGTGTCTGAGGGTGTAAGGTAAACAGGCCACCATTACCCCTTGTCTTCGCCAGGTGGGCTCAGCTGTCTGGCGCGCGTGGCGGACCTCCGCCTCTCACTTACACTCCTCATCCGGGGCGGAGATATTTTGAGGAGCTTTATCGCCTGTTGGCTTTCTTCATTTAGCCTCACAGAGACGAGAGAGAGAGAGAGAGAGAGAGAGAGAGAGAGAGAGAGAGAGAGAGAGGCAGAGACTATCGTGTAAATGAGATGTAGACGCAAGATATTAACAGTGTGTTGTTAAGTGGGGGGCGGGCGGGTGGGTCGGGGGAGACCACAAGGGCTTCTCTGTCAAGTGACACAATTGCAAACCAAACACGTACAGAGATGATTCCATCCGGGCTGAGGGATGCAACTTGCGACCCACACATGCACCACCGCCGCGTCTCTCAAGCATACCAGACTAGCAGCGCCTGTTGGGAACTAATATCCTGCCTCCTTGCCCGCCCGTCCACACAAACACCGACGAACTCTGTTTTAGATTAAAAAGAGAACCCCACCGGGATTTATTTGTGCACATCGAAGATGCGACTCCCCGCTCAAACAAGGAAAGGAAACGACGATGCTTTAAAAAAAAAAAGGGAAACTCCCGGGCGAACATGAGAAGATAAACAGGGATGAGCGAAGCGTAAGATGAAGAAGGTGAGAGGGATGATGATGTTTGTGTGTGGAGGGGCACGGGGGCTAAGTGTTTCATAACAAACTGTGAAGTATTACAGCTGACGAGGGCAGGAGCCGCCAGGCAAAAAGTTGAATGAACGTGTAATACGATCAGAGTGCGGCCGCTCCCCACCGGGGTTATTTTACTCAAGCGTGAGGATAGAGGTCCCCCCCACCGACCACGCGTAGGGGGGGGGGGACACCACGAGTGTCCCCGCCCGCCGACCACTCGCACGGGGGGAGGGGACACAAATGACCCCCACCGACCCAGGGTGGAGGGGACACACAGAGAAGTCCCCACCGACTGACTACGCGTGGTGTTGGGGACATGTAGGTCCCCACCGACCACGGGTGGTGTGTGTGTGTTGGGTGGGAACACACAGATGCCCCACCGAGCACAGGTTGGGGCACAGAGAAGTCCCGCCAACTAACTAGGGCAGGAAGACGAAACTGCAGAAATATATATATATATAGGCCTAGCAAGGAAAGCCGAAGAGGTGAGGAGAAAGGACTCAATGCCTTAAGGATGACCAAAGCAGATGGAAAGGCAGGAAAAAAAAAAAGGAGAAAAAAAGTGGATATGAAACAAAAAAAGAGACAATTTAAACGGGGAAAAAGAGAGAGGCTACTTATAACGACCGTGGAAACAAGAGGAAAATTGTGAGTGAAGAGACTTGCGGTAACTTAAGCCAAAAAGATGTACCGTGAAGAATTAAGTGACATGAAAAGTCTGTCACGCCTCACAGAGCCTGATTACCTTGCATACCAGTCCCTCGATTATCATAAAATTATATTGTTATTATTATCATTATTATGATCATTATTATTATCATTATAATTTTATCGTTACTATCATTCTTATCATTATTACAATTATTACTATCATTAATACTAGTATCATTATTGGTATTATTATCATTACCATTGTTATTATTACAATTATTATTATTATTATTTTTGTTAATATTATTGAACTGGCTTTCAGTGACGTTGTGTGGTGTAACTACACATTTGCAGTCGATCTTTCCCTCGTTTGAATTCGACGGTGATTTTTTCTCCTGCTCATAATACATGCACCTTTGGGAGCCCTGTGTGGGGCTGGCAGATCAGGGCGAAACTCTATACGTGAAGACGGTGGCCGGAAATGCTAACTTGTGGAGCGTGGCGAGGATGGCGTCGACTGTGGTTACCCCTGCAGGACTCGCTCCACACATACATACAGCTGGCGACGGGTTCCTGGGTTTTTGTGAGTTTTATCCTCATTTCCATACATATCCTGGCAGACGCTGCAATTTGGGCTCTGCAGTTTTTGATGATCTGGTTTGTGTTGCGATTGCACGCTCGATTTATGAGACACCAGCATCATTCACGGCAGCGGTTCGTAAATGCGCTCTCGAAAGGTACGTATTGAAGGTAAGTATTTTGGATGTGGAGTTATTAGGATTTGTTCTCAGTCTAGGATTTTTCTTGGTAGCTTGCCTTTGTACTCTTACCATCCGGTCTGTGTATTTTCAAATAGGGTGACCAAAACTGAACACAGTATTCAAAATGGGGAGACACCAGTTTCTTGTTGAGAGTGAAGATGATTTCCCTTGACTTAAATTTGAGAGCCCTACCCCTGAATCCAAGAATTTTTTTTGCCCTTTCTATTGTGCATTGCTTACTTGGCTTTAGGCCTCTAGTGAGTCTTTTTTGTCATTTACCTTTTGTATCTCAACAGAATCCATATTGTAGCTTGCCTTCTTATTCTTATGGAAGTAAAACTTATTGATATTAAGATTCATTGGCCACCT
The DNA here is from genome assembly GCA_032273725.1 of Panulirus interruptus. NCBI lineage: Eukaryota > Metazoa > Arthropoda > Malacostraca > Decapoda > Palinuridae > Panulirus > Panulirus interruptus. The sequence goes on from JAUTYZ010161928.1 coordinate 4,713, forward strand.
CTGAGCCCAATCTGTGAGTTTGTCAGTGTAAGTTTGAAGTTGTAGACATTCAATTTCTGTTGTAGATTTATTTTCCAACCTAGAATCATCTGTGCATTTTGATGTCATACAGTTTTACATCTAACCATTGTAAAGTTTAACTATTAATCACTGCTCTTTGTTTATGGCCAGTCAGTTAATTTTCCAGCCACTAAAGAACAGCCCCCCTCTCTATATCATGTGATGTAACTTTGATGTGGAACTTTATCAAATGTTTTTTGAAAACCCAAATAGATGACTTCAGCTGATTTACTTTTATCATACATGTTTACTATATCATAAAAGATATCAAGCAGATTTGTCAGACATTAGCAATTTTGTTGAAAACCATGCTGAGAATTGTTTGTTACATAGTAATCATCTAAATGATTTACAGATGATTACGAATCACAAATGATGGTTTCCAGAAGTTTACTAACTACAGACTTTAACCCCCTGTAGCGTGCTTTTAATGATTTTGTCCGTTGTGTTAGACTGAGATTTTAGGAATTTTCAAATTCTTTTTTTCTTGTTGAGCTGGAGGAAACAAGTTAAAAGATGAGAAAAACACATGTAAACATCTCATTTATTAAGTTGCATGATAATAGAGAATATTTAAGAGTTGGGGTCCCTCAATCGTAAAACTCCTTACCCATACAGTCCAAATAGGTAATTACAGTCATCACACAGTATGACAAATAAATATGCCACAATTAGCTAAAATGCGTCAGAATAGTAGTTTATGTCATCGAGATTGTCTTAGTTGTGTTGAGATGAGCTGGTGGAAGAGTGTTTGAGATAAAAAGGAAAAGATTAGTAGCCATTCAGAAAAGGTAATTTCTAGTTAGTGCTCTCACCAGATCAGTCTCCCAAACTTCATCATACATTGTATAACTTCTTAACATTTTCTTTTCTAAGTTGAATAAGTTTATGTCTAATAGGCAGTATTCATAGGATTTCTTTCTCACTCCGTAGCCTACTGCTGTATTCTATATCATTCCAAGTGAGAAAGGAAAAACATGGGTGCTGTTTTGAAGACCTGAACTTACTAAACTTAGAAAGGAAAAGATAAAGAGGTTTTTTGATAAAAACTTTTAGAATTATTAAAGACCAATTTTCTCTGCAACTATTTAAGGCTATAGCTGACAGATTTCACTGTAATGAGGCTTATAAGTTTTTTCTCAACAGGATTCTTAACATAAAATAGTTGAAAGTAACACATTTAAGACTTGACTAAATATTTTGCCTCAAATTCTTGACTGACGTCATTTGTGGCTCGTAGATATGAACTTCATAAATTTTATCTGTTAGCATTTTCATTCTTTCAACACAAATGCTTGACAGGCTTTAAACCCATGCAGGTCCAATCCTGGGCTGGCTAGTATGGTAAAAAATGGTAACTACTACACCACAGAGGCCCATGTGATTCATTTATTGACAGTTGACCATATCATTGAACAATTTATTAATGAATGTATTGTCATTATTCAGTGACAGGTATATTAATCATAAGGGTGGGCCAAGATCACTACCTAGCTGTTGGTAGTGGCTGAAGTGTTGGCCAGCCGTATAAATGAGGAGACAATTTGGATAGTAGAAACTATGTTATTCTGATAAAAAAATTTTAAGTTCAGTATAAAGGCAAGTGCACCAAAAGATTATTGTATATTAATGACAAGGTGGCACAACTGCTTTGGAGACATGTCATCACCATGCTGTTTTTAGCCCTTACTGCTATCATACAAATGCATTTCCTCCATAAGTTTTATATTCTTCTTGGGTAAATGAAGGCCTGTATCACTCGTTTCATGGTTGTTTTATAAAACTTATATGTTATTGATTTCATAAGAAATAGTTCTTAGTTTAAATACAATGTATGTCAATGTTTGGGAGATTGATCTGATGGGAGCACTATATAATCTCTTTGACCTAAAGGGGGTGACCACGGCAAAAGAGACTCCTCTACAGGTGAACTCCGGTGCCAATTCTTAGCCTTTAGTGCCTCACCCTTAACACTCTACTGGCAGAGGGCAACTTTAGCGCAGTGTTCATAGGGTAAGGAGCACTAAGGAGAAATTATTATTATATGATTAGCTTCGAATCTTTTCCCTTATATATATCAAACTGTTCTGCCAACTCTTCTGAACATAACTAAAGCACTTTGGATGGCATACACCATTATTAAGGTACATTTAGGTATATTTGGGGGTTTTGTATAACTAAATCAATTTGGATGGCATACATTGTTATTCTGGTACATTTAGGTATATTTGGGGTTTTGTCACAACCCTCACCACATCTAAATATAAGGTGTTAAAGTCATTAGTGTTCAGCATAATTTTGCCAACATTAGCCAAGCCAGGCAAGAAAGTGAGGTGAACAGATGCAGGATAGCCCCATGCAGTTGCCAATTATGTTTTTGTGTATGCATATTACTGTATTTGTTTTTCAGGAAGAGAGAGAAAAAAGGAAAAAAAAGCATATTTATGTTGCTTATTGTAATTATTATTACACTCAGTCATTCTTGCACTGATGTGAATTTTCACAAAGATGTTTTCCTTGCAATTGAGTTATTGTTAATAATTGTTTGCATTCCTTTTACTTACAATATACTGTACTGTAATTTATTTGCAATATTAAGATAAAGTTCTTTTGCATATACTAATAATGATATTGATGTATATCCCACTAATTTATGTAATTTCACAATTCATAGGCTTATAACTACACAGATTTTATTTATGCTCATTTTGGTAGTTTGTTAGCTTTGTCATTCAACAAATTTGTAATTGAACAAAGATAAATCTTGAATATTTGTGTCAGATCAATCAAAACAGGTCTTGACTGAAATTTTTATCTCCTCCCCTGCCATCATATTCTACAAATTGCAGTGTCTGAGAAAAAGGACGTAGTAGCCACGTCACATAGTTTTCCCATAAATTTCTGTCTGAATAAGAAGGTCTGTGCTCCAGAAATAATTTTGATCACCTTTATATACAAGTGACACAAGCATAGATAATGCAAGAAAGACATACAGTTCCCTAACACTTGTAATTTTCCATTAATCTCTCTAAGAGATTTTCACAAGTTCCATATCTCTTACAATCTCTGTATGGAACTATTTGCTTCATTCAAAAGTATGTCCATTAGTTTAAGATATAATAATCAAAAGAGAAGACCCACACTAAGACCTGCAATGACCTTCGTCTGCGACACCAGGAAAAGATGTGGAGTCGAAGTGATGGCGACTTTTCGAAGGGGGGGAAGAGAGATGAGGCGGACTTGAAACTTCTCTGGCCTGGTGCGATCCAGACTGACTTGATGCAGCTCTACTGTTACTCTACTTCACAGTCTGTGGTTCTTAAGTCATGATAGTAGGTTGTAGATGTAGTAAGTGGAGACCACTGGACTACGACTCTTACCTGAGAAGAGCCACTAGGTCTGGAGGGGGAACCTCCATCCCTGAGAAGAGAGAGAGACAGGGGTAGTACTACTACTACCCACGTATCTCCTGAGTGCCGTATAAGGCGATGAACGGTAGCAGCGGGAGACTGGAAACCCCTCCTCCCCTCTTGTATTAGCCCTATCTAAAAATGAACAAATAAAGGGGCCAAGTGAGGAGTTCTCCTGAGAGTCTTTGGCTGCTGGAGTGTCTGAATGTCCTCGACTGTGACCCAAGTTGAGGAGGAGGGAGATATACATGTCACGTTTGAGGGAAACTTGCACATTCTGGCTCTGAGTGGAAGAATAGAAAAAGTTGGCAGGGAAGAGGGTCGAATGGTTGGAGAATGTTCAGGGAATTACGGCCCCGGATCAGTCAGAGGACAGGAGCCAAAGAAGGCGTGGAACTTGTATGAAAACTTGGCGCTAAGACTGCCAGTTCAGGGTATGATAGGGGCGGCATGGGCTTCCCTGTGGAAATAGAAAGTGTGTAAAGCTTGTTATGTGCTGAAAGAGGAATGGTGTTGAGAAATACGTGGACGAATGGGGCTGAGGCTCTCAATGGCGGCCATTATGGGATTATGTGCTACTCGACGGGCATGCAGTCTGAAGCGAGCCAAAGACTGTGAGAGAATGGCTGAGGCCTAAGGAACATTCAGCTGAATGCGTAAGGAGAGGTCTGTGTCTATAAGGGCAAAAATGGTTGTTAAGTTTGGAAATACAGTTGTCCCGACAGTGGTGTATGGATGGTAGTCTTGGCCTTTGAATGCAAAAGAAGGGAAAGGAGTGGACATGTTGGAAACAAAATGCCCCTGGACATTACGTACAACGAGGCCTAAGGAATAAGTGTCAGAGGCGTGGCAGTAAGTACGTACAGTCTGACTGGATGGGTCGATCTGGATGCGATGAAAAATGGTTCAGGGAAATGGGGAGGATGAAGGAAGAAAGACTAGGAGGATCTGTGTGTAAGAAGTGGAGGGAGTACGTACGAGGGGCGAGGGGAGACCGAGAAGGAGATGGAGGGAAGGGGTAAAGGAGGAATTGCAGGATTCGGGTCTAAAAATTCAACAGGGCGAAAGGAATGGACTCGAAAGAATAAAATGGATCAATGTGGTGTGTGGGGGACGACGTCTTATCAACTGGCTGGACCAGGGCATACGGAGCGGAGTTAGTCTGGTTTCAGTACATAATACATGATAACTGAAGAGTGGATGTGTGCAAATGAGACCATTGTTCATTTGTTCCTGATGCAACTTCACTGGGCAGAAGCAATTATGTATAAAACAAAAAGAAAAAATATAGATATATTTAGAACATTCATTCTACAAGATCAATTACCCCTAAATCACCTATATACAACACTGATTTACCATGATATATGTTAATATAAAAAAAAGTATTGGGAACTTTTCTACAATTTTTAATCTATCGTTCTATAGTGTTCGTCTCAGCTGCATGAAATACTCATACCAAACACCAAAAGGCAACTTGACAGTGATTACTGGTCTTCTCTTAAATTTACTAACTTGATAATATTTTCATAGAAATGCAGATGACAATCTTCTTGACCACATGAACTCCATAAGCCTGTCTCATTACTTCAAAGTCAGAATAATTCATGGTTTTGTTATTCCTACAGAGACTACAACATTATCTCTTTGCCAAACTGGGTACATTTACCTCTTATGCAAACTATCACGGGCTTCTGAGGAATAACTGCTAACTGCCACAATCTCTTACATTAGAGTGAAAATACTGTAATTCCATTACATTCACTGAGTACTTCCAGGGTATAAATCCCTACAAATGGTCACAACCTCATTATATGTCTTTATTATCTGAACATCAGCATATTTTTGTATGGCACCATGCAACTTTTGGGATTCATGGTTCACCATGAGGTCATTTAACTGGTTGCATGTTAGCATCACTATTGCTGGTGTCCAGATATGAAGTACCAACCCCAAGTTTAGTTGATTTCAAGTTGGAGCTGTGTTGTCAGATGGGTGACATGACCTAGTGTAAGGTAATAGTTCTTGTATAGAGGCACTAAAAAGTCCCTTCTGGCAAGGCCCACATTCAGTGTGGCAAATCAGGAATTAGTGTAGAATGGCTAGGGTGCTGTAGTGAGGTCAGGAACAAGTGTATATTGGAGAGGGTATAGCTGCAATTTCCTATGGAGGGTCAAGAGTTGGTGTACCATAGTGGTAAGTGAGTAGCTAACAGTTACAGGAGTTAGCAATCCAGGAGTGTCCCCTCCCTATCAAAGGCTAACTCTAGTGTGTAACCCTACAATAATGCAAAGATACAATTTTCACTTTACTTAAAAATTCCTTTACTTCAAAAATACACCTACTGTTTTGATTCTTTTTTGGTTCTGTAAAACTAAACTGATTTACACTGCAGATCCCCCAAATCTCCTATGACAATCTTCTTTCACCTGACCTTTCCAAGAACAGTTACAGTTACCGGTATTACTCTTTGCCAAAATTCTTAGTATTTAAACAAATTAGTGTATATGAAAGAAAAAAAGAAATTTGTACTGATTCACTCAAAAGTTTGGCCTTCTGAAAACACAATTGGAATTCCTACAAAAGAAACTTCCAGGACTGGCTTTCATTTGATTATAAAGAAAAAAATGCTAGTTTAAGCAAAATGCATGAGATAAATTTTATTCAGTTTCAGCGTCTGATGTGAAAAATTTAGATAACAATAGTCCTGAAGACTTGGTAGTGAGCTTGTGTATGCGAGGTGCTTTTCTCAAGGCTAGATGCTGGTGTCT
>JAUTYZ010162039.1:4018-17186 GCA_032273725.1 Panulirus interruptus
AGTTGAAAAGATTTATGTGAGGATGGTCATTATGGGGATGGTGTTATGCACAGAGCAGTTGACTGAAGGGATGCAGTGTGGTTTCAGGAGAGGTAGGGGATGTTTGGACCAGGTGTTTGCCTTGAAGACATTGTATTATCTAGGAGAGTTATGAACCTTGAATGCAAAAGAAGGGAAGAGAGTGGATGTGTAAGAAAAGAAATGCCTGGGGATGTGTCGTGAGGTGGTTTGATCTTTTAGGAAATGACAGTGTTTCTTTATTTTTATTTTTGTCCAAGTATTCTCTCTTGTCAACACTCAGTTATGCTATGCCTTCAACCTTCTTGTTTAGGTATTCAGATAAAAAACTGACTTCTATAGATGTTTCAATACAGGTATTTCTTTTGGGGAATTTATAGTTAGGAGAAAGTGTAAGGGAAGATTTTGGATGTACCACATTCTTGATGGAGTCTTTATATGCATTTGAGCTCGAAAATATATTAATTTTAGAGCATTCATCTCTATATTCCCTTCTTCAGCCCAGCGACATCAGATTCGTAGCTGTGAGCAGGGGGAGGAAACCATCTTTGGTGTTTTCCTCAATTTCACAGAAAAACATTTACTTGTTGTGTATCAGCCAACAGTGAACCTTGGTCAAATGGCCCTCAACCACATCAAGACATTATACCCACCGCAGGTAAGAAAAAGGAGGGTGTATATTTAAGTGTGCTGTAATCTTAGATTAGAATGACTCATGAATGGGTCTTATAAGGTGGTATGCCCATATACTCACCTAAAAGAACCTTCAACAAGAGTGTGCTGTTGTGGCAGGGATAGTGCATAGCACTCATAACATCCTGTGTTTTCTTTCAAACACCATTACTTTACTTTTACTCTCATTTACCTTCAATCACCTATGCTTAAACACATCATAAAATACACTTACAACCTTCTGCAACTCCTGTTCTTTATGAACAAACAACACAGTATCATTCACAAACAGGCTTGTCACCAGCCACCATACTTCACCACCACACTCCACTCTCTTTTCCTAGCTTTGCTTCTTTCACCTCTCTTATCACTTTATCCATACATATGTTAAAAAGCCACAGTGACATCACACATCCCTGCCTCCCACTTTTTTTTTCTTACACCCACGTTTTTCTTTTCACCTAAAATTTGTTGCCACCTGTAGCTTATCATTTATCTTTCTCTGTTTCTAAGCTGTAGAGTTCCAGTTCTTTCATCTTTTCCTGGTAGTTCATGTGTTCCATTCCCTTGGTTTTGCTGGTAAAGTGCTTCTGAATTCTCTCTAATTTGTTTATTTCCATTTGTTTTGTTGATGATGATAGGACACAGCAGTATTCAAGTTTGTTTCTTATGTATATATAAAGCATCTTCAATAGTTTCTTGACTCTTGTTCTGAAAGTCCTTCATATCATACCACTCATTACTTGGCCTGATATTGCTATCTTTTCATTATGTTCTGTTAATTTTTTTTTCTCATTTATGATACCCACATTTGTAACAACTATCGCTTTCTCTTTTAGGCCTTTATACAGTGTTACTGATGTATTCTTGCTTGTCCATAACTTGTTAGCTTAAACTTATTTTCGTTTAATTCCATCAGGTTCATTTTTGCTATTTGTAGATCATGTCTACCGTATTTATCCAAGTATGAGCCACCCTTTGTTGTAGCTTCAGGGTGAACTGTGAACATATTTTATGCAAAGTAGCTTGGACCTCCATTCTAAGTCGCATCCTTAAGTTGAGCCATCACTATGAAAAAAGGTCAAGGAGAGCATGAAAGCACTAATTTGCCATGTTTGTCTATATTAAATCTGGATGCAGGAACATATGAACTGTATGCAAACCTTACAGCATTTGCACTTGTATGTAACTTAAAAACCTGAACATTTTGATGTGTGTTTACTAAAGAAAGTACTTGCTCATTTATCTCAATATTTCAGAACATATTTTCTCACATACAGTACAGTTTGTTCATCTGCGTGTTATTTTAATACATTAAAGATTATTAGCACAGCATTATGAAATGCTTTATCAACAGGACTTCATCCTCTCTCATATCACATTAGCACATCCAGTTTTATGTTAAGACATAGTTTTTCCATGCCACTGGTAAGACTAGTAGATGCTGTGCTTTGTAATGATTTTGGGAAGGTCAGAATACCCTGTTAAACAAGAAGATCATCAGTTCTTAGCTTAAAACTCACAAGGTGAAGGAAAGGTGTGTGAGGAAATGCTATATTTGTTTTATTAAATCTGAATGCATTGACAGGCAAACTGTGCGAACACTGCAGCATTTGCGCTAGTATGTAAGTTAAAAACTTGAACGTTTTGATGAGTGTTTACTGTAGAAATTACCTGTTTATTAATATCTTACTATTTCTGAACATATTTTCTCACTATCTGTGTATATCACTGATGCCTGTTCTCTTCGGGAACTCCCTCACATACAGTGCATTCTTCTGTTCTGTGTTACTTGAATACATTATAGACTATTATCATAAGACAGAGAAAAGCACATTATCAACAAGACTCATCCATTTTCATGTCTCATTAGTATATCAAGTTTTACATTAAGATGGATAGTTTTTCCAAGTCATTAGCAAAACTAGTAGAGCTAGGCTCTTAATCAGTTTAGGAGGGTCATGATAATATTTTAAAAGAGAAAATCATCAATACTTAGCTAAAAATTTAATGGGTGGAGGAAAAGTGCAAGAGGAGACTCCATGTTTGTTTATATTAGATCTAGATGCATGGTCTGCCAACTGTGAACAGTACAGCATTTGCATTCATATGTGATTTAAAAACTTAAGCATTTTGATGTTTGTGTTCCATATTTCAGAAAGTACCAGTTTATTAATTTCTTGATATTTCTGAACATATTTTCGTACAGTATAGTATTGTTCTCTGTCTATTTCTTGGATCCATTAAAGATTACCATCATATGGCAAAATAAAACTCCATCATCAGGCCTTCATCCACTCACATGTCACCATAGCACATCCTATTTTATACTAAGATTGATTGTTTTACCCTTTCACTGGTAGAACTACTAGGTGCTGGGGCTCTTGTTGATTTTAGAAGGGTCACAATACCATTTTTAAAAAGAGGGTTTTCAGTGCTTAGCTAAAAACTCAACAGGTGGAGGAAAAGTGTGTGAAGAAATGCCATGTTTGTTTCTATTAAACCTAGATGCATTTAGAGATGATATATGTAAATGGTACAGCATTTTCATTCATAGTTACATTAAAAACTTGAGCATTTTGATGATGTGTACAGTAGAAAGTACTTGTTCATTATTCTCATGTAGCCTTTTTGAATGTTGGATGCCTTGCTTAATTAACATGCTCATATTTTAGATTTCCAGAGCCAAATCTCTCCTCTTTTAATGACATTTAAAGTTTTCATATGTGGAAATGAACTTTTAAACTGTAGATTGATATTTACATATTGTGATGTTTACTTTCTTTTCAGTTTGACTTAGTAGACTTCAGCCTGACAACCTCTTACATCTGGACTCTGTGGACAGATGCAAATAATGAAACACAGGTTGGTGATTCAGCAAATATAAAGAGTTGTGACAAGGATAATGAAGATCATTCCAAACCCAGGGCAGTGTAACAGTAAAAATTCTTCTTATTGGAATATGTGGTGGATTAACTTCTAACCTTATAAGAAATGGAATTTTTGATGTCACACTCCTTTATGATAATGTATATTCTTCCTAGGATATATTATGTGAAATCTACCTTAAACATTTTGCCTATTGACTACATCTTCATTTTAAGTTGTTAAAGATCCACTGGCAAATTGGAAATTTAATTAAAGAATATTGCATATCTTTTCTGAGAACTGATGAGGTATATTAGGTCTAGAGGAAGGCATAGCACCACAGAAGTAGACAAGGACAAACATTATGTCTCTAAGAAGGTGATTGAGAAATTGCACTGAACTAGAGATCAATCTCCGTAATAAGTGTGGTCTTTAAAACACTGGAAAAGATAATCAGTAATCAGTAAATGAATGACTGCTTGCAAAGAAGAAGCTACATGAATGGGAGACAGGAAAGGTCATGCATTTGAAATCTATTAGACTTTTATGGCAGAATCAGCCCTTTCTTAGATCAGAGAGATGGATGGGTAGACTGTCCAAAGTTGGTTTTATAAATGGTTAATGAAATTCAGTGTGAGTAAGTGTAAAGTAATGAGGCTTGGACAGAGTGAAAGAAGGCTTTATTATTACCCAGTGGAAAGTAAGCTACAGGAATGATGTTTGACTCAAGACATCTTTCTCAAAGCCAAAGACGAATTGATGCTGCAGGACAATGATGTGTAGGTTGTGGTGGGAATGTTACATTGTGTTGACAGGTTACTTTAGTGTTTCATTGGTTGATGGGGCATGAAAGTCTCAATAGGACAACCAAGTTCAAAGCAATAAGCAATGAGATCCAGAGAAAATGTAAATATATATTTTCTCAGAAAATGTACTTGATAAAAAGTAGTCAGAATTCAAAATATCTAAGGAAAAGTAAATCCTGATACAACATGCCTAAGTAGAGTAATGAAGTATTACTACGTTGTTCCTTACTGTTACTGTATGATTAATATTTAATGGCATTGGGGTTATTCAAGCATTCTGATATTCCAGTGCAAGAGAAACATTTCCTGTTGTTTGACATATTGGTAAGTTTACTCAAGTGTCATATGAGTACTTTTGTTTACCCATATTAATAAATTGTTCTTTGGATCATCAAAGTTGTTTATAAGATAAAGAGCCATTATGTTTCCTCTTATTTTCTGTCTTTCAGGATTGCTAGATTTAAGATTATTTTCATGTTTTACATCATTTGGTTCTTGTAGCATCCCTGTTGCACTTTTTAAACTTTTTTCATAATTTATGCTTTTGCTAGTTAAGTGTTATATTGCTGGTTGTGTGAATTCAAGAAAAATACGTTTACAGCTACTGTATGCCCCAGTGAATAGTGAAGATGGATCAAAGGACCCTCCAGGGTTATCTCCTGTGGTGCTTGAGTCACCCCCAGAGAAAGAAGTCCCCCTGACAGACCCATTCCTGGATCCTCGGGAGGTTTACCTACGAGAACTCTTCATGCCAAATCGATTTTCTGCACACACATTACGTAAAGCTCTTGGGGTGGGTAGTTCAAGTGTTTATTTTTAAGGTGAAGATAATGAATTTGTGGATTGTGTGTGCAAGAAGGGATTTAGTGAAGGTGAATTTTTGAAATATGCAACTGTGGTTTTATAAAGAGATTCTGTTGTCTGGGTTTAAGTTCAATCATGTGTTGTATGCACATGTAAGTTGTGTAAGTCAAGTGTTGTCAAGTGTTATGTGTGACAAGGAGAGATTGTATGTTTGTGGACAGAATGCCAGCAGTCCACATGTGAGTGAGGCAGAAAGAAAAGACAGCTGTCTGGGTCAGAGGAGTGCAACTTGACAACCATTGAATTACTGGCTCACAAAGCAGCCATCACAAACCCTCCTGATACCCAGGCAGGTAGTACCAGTATTATACTTCCCTGGTCAGTGGCTGCCTACCAACTACTGTATGCATTTCACATAATTACTGTGCACCAAAAGTTTGGCTGTTTGTGTTAAAGTTACTTATTGGACATGAAAGTTTTACAGAGCTCTTGGTAAAGAAAAAGTAAGTTTGTAAATGGTCATTCATATTGGATTTGTAGTTACCAGACAGCCTTCAAAATCATTTACCATTTCTCTATGCAAAATATATTTTTACATACTTTGCTGCTTCCCTCATTAGTAATATAGCATTAAGAAAAAGATGAAGGAATGGCCCCATTCTCTAGCTGCCAAGTGTAATGCACCGAAACCACCTGCCCCTATCCACAACCAGGCCCCACAAACCATTTCTTATCTGTTTTCATATACTAGGGGAAATTAATTTGTTTCATTTTTTTCCTGACACTAATGTATCACCTACAATGATCACTTAAATCTTGTATTAATATTTGTTCTTGAAACTACCTCATTAAAGCATGTACGTATTCAAAAGATAATGAATAATGACCTTGGCCACAGTTTCTTGTGATTCATGTTTTCTTCCCTTTATATTCAGATCTACCGTCGAAGTGTAGACTTTTCAAGCCTGGCTGATAGGGGTATGTGGAGGCTACAAGAGGAAGTTGAAGCTGCACTCAGGGATCAAGTGGAGGCCCGGCTAACCTCCACTCTTTCTGATGAAGAAGTTATGCAGATCACACTTGAGGCTTGGGCTACTTTCTACTCCCACACACTTCAGTACCATCAGGTTAGTTCATTCCATCCTTTAGAGTCACACACCCTTTAGTGCAGTTTGTCAGTATTCTTTTAGGGCATACGCTCCCTACGGTACTTTCAAGGCACTCTACCTTTCTTGGCCATCCCTCCCATTATTGTCAAATCTGTCTTTCTTTGAGACCAATCTGATGAGAGCACTAGGGCAAAATGATTTTGATTATCTTTGATTGACTATGAATCTTTCCTTATTTTTATCAAACATTGTTCTACCAGCTCATTTGAACACAAATTAGATAATTTTGATAGCATGCTCTGTGTTATTTTGGTATATTTTAGCCATTTTTGGCATATTTTGGGGTTTTGTCACACCCATTCTCCTTTAGCTATTTTCTCTTACATTTTTTAGGTGATTGATATTTTATGCATTAGGTAAGAACCTTCTGAAGAGAACCGCATAGAAAAAATATCTGAAAAATATAATTTTATTGATAATAAGTTGAATGTTTTGGAACGAAGGCTGGCAAGAGGTACTGTACCTGTCAGTAAGAATTCCACCTCTTTTAGCTATCATTATATTTTTCTAAATATGCATATGATTATAAATTCAAGGATGAAGCAAGAACCTTCTATAGAGAAATCTGTAGCAAAGAATGTATAAAAAATACTGTTTGCCATATGATTTTTACTATTACATGCTTAATGTTTTGAAACAAATTTCTGAATACGTATAAGATTATTAATTCATGCATTAGGTAAGAACCTTCTGAAGAGAATGGTATGAAAAGATATATGAAAAATGCAACTTACTGTATCATTTTATCGATTGTAAGTTGAATGCTTTGAAACGAAGACCAGCAAGAGGTACTGTACCTGTCGGTAAGAATTTCATCACCCTTATCTATTCTTTCATATAATTTTCTAAATATGCTGATAAATATTGATTCAAGCATAAGTGAGAACCTTCTGAAGGGAATTGTGTAAAAAGATATATGAAAAATACAATTTACCAAATCAATGTATCAGTTATATGTTGAACATTTTGAAACAGACTTGGTCGCTAACAATTGCAAGGGGGGTAAGACTTCCATTACATCACCTATTTTCGTTATACTTTTTCTGAACATGTACATATTTAGTAATTCATACATTAGATAAGAGCTGACTGAAGAGAGCTGTGTAGAAAAAATGCATGAAAAATGCAATTTACCATATCATTCACCGATGAATATAAGTTGAATGTTTTAGTCCCAAGTTGATCCAAGCACTCATGAAATATGGCAATTCCAAGTCTTCCACCAAATTTTTCCCTTATTTTTCTGAATATATGAATTATTATTAGTCTGCCTTGACTGTGTGTATATATTATATATGTTAAAGTTTTCTGTATGATTTTTTTTAAGATTTTAAGGAGACTCTAACAGCAATTTTTTATGTGTCATTAGGGGCCTGTGGTCCCTAACCCTGTATTTACTTTGAAAAGCATTGAACTGAACTAAACTTCACGCAACTGAGATTCACAAAATTTCTCAGTCCCTTTGTGTGAAATATTGCACAGTAGTATATCTCTCTATCTCTTTCTCTCAAGTACTTTTAAACCTGTTTACCTTCCTATACCATACGTGCCCTTCTGTACTATCAAGTCACTCTACCATCTAGGACCACACACACCTTTTAGTACTGCCAAGTCACCACCAAGAACACTCTTCACTCACCACCCATCTTCCTCATCATCTTATATGAGATTAAGTTAGACTTTGGTTAGTTTTGAAAAGATAGAGACAGTGTGTTTTGCAGTTAGATACATGTAAGGGGAAAGGGAAGTAAAATAGACAAATGCGTTAGGCTTTTGTAGTATGTGCATTTATAGTCCTCCTCCTCCTCCTCGTAGGTCTAGCTAATCCATTGAGTTCTTCAAATCCTGTAGGGAAAACCCCATAAATAAGTGGATTAGGGAGGACCATCTGAGTTAGAAGCTTCATCCATCATTTCATCATTATAGTGAATTAGTGAGACAATCTGACTTCGAAACTTCATCTGTCATATCAATGTTTGTGAGTTAGCTTGTACACTGGATTTTACCTAAATGATAGCTACCTTTTTGAAAAGAGTTGGCTTTTTTTTTATGAATTTTCATTCAGTTCAAGCTTATTAGAGAATATGTGAGACACTGTTTTTATCTTTGAAAAGAAAAATGGCCCCATGTTTGAAAAATGTGTGGAGTGTTAGTCGCATGCTGTGTGCAAATTATAGTTTTCTGGAGGATTAATGAATAGAGTTAGACAGTTCATCAGTTTTCATAAAATTGTTGTTAGTTATTTATCTGTTTTTTATTGGTGTACTTGAACTTACAAATACACAGGTTACAAGATGAAGCATGCTTAATCCACTTGTTCCACCCCCAGGTTATTGGGAAAGGAGTGTATGATAATAGATAGATATCGAGGTTTATTATATAGTATTGATTGAAGTAAAGTTTTAGTGTGCGTTATAACTTTATTATTTCTTCTTATCTTGCTTATTAACATCATGCCTCTAATCATTTATAACTTTGAACAGGTTGGACATAAACCAGTGGGTGTGGTTGGCAACGTTGGTGACCAGCTGGTTGGTGTGGTGAGGAAGCAGGTAGTGTCATGGGTGCGGCCAATGGATGCCCTCGAGGTTGTGGCATTGGCTCCCCTTGACACCTTGAGTGTGGCCAACCTAGATGGAGTATTGAGTGAAGACACAGTTGTGAATACCTCTGTTGTGGCATTAGCCAAGCCCCTGCGCTTGGTACGGCAGGTTCTTCCTCTAGAAGTGGCTGCAGCATTTACCCTTGACCTGCATCACCTACAGCCTCCAGACAAAGTTGCAACATCCATTACTGCCTCGCTCGTGGCTGATAGTGCCACACTTTCAACAAATTTAGGACAGCAGCTTGCTAGTGTATCTGGTTTAGTGGCTGGCCTTTGGGCCTATCTTCATGCTCTGCAGTTGGATATGGGTATGCCTGATGCTCTTACATTAGAAAATGGTATGTTGTCATCACCTGGAGGTTTATCTGGGGTTCTTTCTGGGCGTGCAGGAGCAGCTGTCATCAGTGCAGTAGTGGCTCAGATGGCAAAGGTCAGATTGGAGCTCTGCCGAGACCTACTACTGTTGCAGCAAGTGGCCTTGCACTTGGGTCATCAGTGCCGCCTCAATCCAGATGCAACTGCTCAGTTACGTTCAACGCTGCTCCCAAAAACTGCCCTCCTCACTCAAGCATATTTTGCTCTTCTTCATGTGTCAACAACAGCAGCCATTCAACCAAGTCAAGCTACACTGGAAGCTGGAAAACGCCAGTTAGCTGCTCTGTCCCTCAATAATGGCCCATGTGTAGTTCATGCTTTGCCCACTCCAGGTCGTCCTGCCACTGTATTGGAGCTATTTTTCCTGAGTAGTGGAGGTGATCAAGCACGAGCACTTGTGAGGCCATCTGTAGATGATAATACTGGCAATGGTTACTCAGATTGTGACTGGGGCCAATTGTTAATGCCTTTAGCAACAACAGTGGCTCAGTTGGCTTGGCCAATAAGCCGTTGCCTTGTTTTAGTGGAGTGGCTAGTGTGGGGAGGACAACATGAAGCAGTGCAAGAATATGTAAGGCTGCTACAACCCTGGTGTGAGTGGAATAGCTGTTCTAGGAAGTTTTTATTGGGTGTTGCTCTTCTTAATCAAGGAGAGGCCACCAAAGCTGCACGTCTCTTACTGGCTGCTCTTGAAGGTGTCGTCACTGAAGATTACCTTGGTGTGAAAGTGGCAGGTGGAGGGCCAGAAACCCTGCCAGACCAACTGCGAGTTATGTACTGTCTGCGTGTAATCCGCCTACTGGAGCAGAGTGGTCAGCCAGCTCTAGCACTACAGGTGGCTCAAAAGGGGGTTGCCATGGCCTCTTCTAACCACCAGTCAATGTCTGCACTTTATTCAGTAGTATTCAAACATCATTTGGAGCTTCATCATCATGATGAAGCATTTACTGCCCTTCTAGCCTGTCCTGACCAGCACCGCAGACGCAACTGTTTACGCCAGCTCATTGTATCACTTCATGACAGAAAGTATGTTTAGCATTTTTTTTTTATTGATTAAACCATCAGTAGTGGTAAAGTAGTTCTTGTATGAGAAACACTTTCTGATGAAGTTAGAATGCTAGACATTTTATGATACCTAGCAAGGTGATGTTAGGAACAAATGAACAGTCAACCCATTTACACACATCAACTCTTTAACTGCCATGTATAATGTACTAAAAGTAGCACATGCAATGAATAGATATGTAAGATGAGAATTGAGGATGAGTTTTAACACTTACTTGATAACCTGTTTGTGATTATGCCATGAATGAAAAGTTGCCTTCGGTAAGAATGTAGCTTTGGAGTACAATCTCTTCAAAGAACTTCTAACTCCAAAGGAATCCATCCTTCCATGCTACTAATTGTGGTGCAGCCTTATAATTATCCAAGGACCTCTTTCTGGAAGGGTCCTGGTGTTACCTAGGACCCTTTTTTCCAGGGGCTCTTGCAGCTCCAAGGTTGCACTACACTCATTAGCAAGGACAAGATGGACTTCTTTGAAGTGAGAAGTTCCTTGATGAGACTGTACTCTTTTGTATCAACTGATGATGATACAGCCTCACCAGAGGTGACTTTTCACTTCAGTAGGTTCCACTACCAACCTTGTTGAATTTTACTTCAGATTTTCGAAATTCACCCTCAACTTCTAGTTGTTCATTCTTCATGTTGATAATGCACCCATCCCTCGCTTTATGCAGGGTTATGCTCTGCGAAAACCTCGCCCATAGAAAAATCGCATATAGTGAACCAATAACATACAGAGAAAAATGGGATGTGTGCGGCACTGGCAGATTCTTCCGTTACCTTCACGTTACATAGCTTCTAATGTCGAATAAAGTTATTTAGCCATCCTTGGCTTGCTTGAAATGGCCCTGGCTCAGCTACATTTTCTTCTTTATATAAATGCTCATAAATCTTCAGCTTCAGACCAGAGCTGAAGGTTACTAAGGCTGCTTTTCTTCTTCGTTTCATTCTCTTTATATAACGAGAGCATTTTCTCCATCTTCTCCATAAGTGGATTTCTAACCCTTGTGGTTACCTTGGCAGACAGTAGAGCAGAGGAGACCACAGCACTTCAAATTTTCTTAGCATCCTTCTTTATGGTGCGGATTGCAGATTCACCCAGTTTGTAAGCACTCCCAAGCGTGGATACTCCCTCACTAGCATCTGCGCATCTTAAGATTTCTACTTTTGTTTCAAAAGTCAGAGAGGTTCTCTTCCTTTTCACTGCTGGTTTTAGGATAGGAGATGTTAGTGGACATTTGGATGCCATATTAACAAACACAAGCACAGTAGGTTGCAGGAAAATCACATTAGCAGGTATGCCCAGATTGCACAAGTAGCACAGATCCACACACAAAGGTGGCAACTGCAAGACTGACCCGCTGGCAGGAACATGGCATGCTCCACTCAGGAGTCCGCTCCAACCATTAACCATCTCTTAAGTTTTGGCACACTTTCTACTGCACACACCCACATAGTAGTGAGTTTTGACCACATGAAAAGAGGGACTGGTAGGAGTAGGTTCCTCACATAAAAGCAAAATCGTATATAGTGATCCTGCATAAAGCGAGGACCGGGTGTACTTTATGATCCCCGGTCCCATTCAATTTCAGCATCAGAAAATAAGAATGCGTGAAAAGAATGAGGGTCACTGTAGCAGGTGTATGCTAAGGTAAAGAAATAAGGAAGCATGGAAAAACAATGACTGAAGTAAGGGAAAACAACAGAAGGTAGAACTGAGAAAGAACAGCAGATTTTGTAAGGACAGTGGAGTTTGATGTTGTGTAGCAGATCATGAAGTGATGTTGCAATAAGTATTTTAGATGCTAAAACTTATGGATTTTTGCTTTGGAGTAGTTATTTTTAAGTCATAAGACTAGCTCTTCAAAAAGTGTCTGAAAGAGAAGATTCTATATGTGCTACTATGATTTGATCAAGAAATATAAACTGGGGCTGAAACTTACATTTTATTTTCTTGAGAAGATATTAGTGAATGTGTAAGTGAATAGTATTCATAATCTTTTTAAATTGAAATGGAAAGCATTTGTTGTCTATATAGAAAGTAGGAAAATTATGCATAAGAATTTATGAATTGACTAATGTACAATAATTTCAGATGCCTCACAACATTGGTAGGTTATCAGTATGGTAGTCTGCAGTCAGATGTGATCACCATCTTAGAAAATCGGGCTCGTTCTGCAGATATCCTTGTCAACAACTACTATGACTTACTATATGCTTTCCACATCAGTAAACATAACTATAAGAAAGGTATTGTTTTATCTTTTTTCAAGTAGTTAATGAATTCTTTGTGCTAATGTTTCTTTAACATTTAGAATTTCATCATCCTTCAGTAAGTAATTCAAACTAATCTGCAGGTTCTTGATGACTGAAGGTATGGGTTTGCATGGTAAAAAAAAAAAAAAAAAATTATAGTACACTTTTTTTAATTGAAGAAGTGGGTCACATAATGGAAATGCTGTTCTTTCTAACTCATGTATACCAGTCTTCTTCATTTCTGCCACCTTCACTCAAAGCAAGGTGGTAAAGTGATGAACCCTTCTTCAAACATTTTGGTCACTGGTGCTAGTGAGCGTTTTTGTTATTGGTGGTGTAATAATAATAAGGATAAGGTTAATTATGATAATTATGATCATAATTATAGATGATAATAATGGTGGAATGTCATCTCATTTCTTGATGGAGGTGAATGTGAAAGTTTGTGGTAGTTTCAGGAAAAGAGGAATAACATGTGTGAAAGAAGTGATGTAAGTGAACAAGCTTGGAAAAGAGGCCTTCTTACAGAG
>JAUTYZ010162040.1:0-10953 GCA_032273725.1 Panulirus interruptus
ACTGATAATGGGGGATTTCAGCTATATAGATATAGACGGAGGGAATTTGGATTATCATGATGTTAGGGAGTCGTGGAAACAGAAGTTTGTAGAGAATAGGCAGAAAAGTTTCCTATACCGACATGTTACGGAGTACACTAGGATGAGAAGGACTGATACACCATCATTGCTACATCTTACCTTCACACATACTCGCATGGATATCGAGAATATTACGTATATAGGATGCACCAGTTGGAAGACGTGATCATGTTATCCTCAAGGTTAACCATATGGTAGATGAAGAAGACATTAAAAGAACAGAGGAGAGACAAGACATAATGAAATATGACTGTGGAAACTAAGCAAACCTCAGCAATTTTTATGGTAACATAGATTGGGAAATGGAGTCCAGTAGCCTGGTACCAGGGCTTTGTGTTGAGAGGCTCTGTAAAATTTACAGTGAAGGAGTAGAGGCATGGATACTTGAAACCTCAAATACAAAGGGAACGGCAAGAAAGAGGAAATAAAGGTGTAGTAAAATATATCAAAAGGAAGGAGTTTTGAGATGTGCAGTGGCGAAGATATAGACGGCACTCCAGCCAGCCAGCATTTGCAAGGTATAAGAGAGCGAGGAATGAATACACCAGGATAAGAAAGGAGGAACAAAGAAACAAAGAGACGCTGAAAAGAATATTTTGGACAAGGTAGGAGAAAATCCAAACCTTTTCCATAAATTCATTAGGAGTCATTTGTCAGTTAAGGAGTAGATAATCAGGTTGAGGGATTCAGGACGAAGAATTGTAGAGGATGACGCAAGTATATATGAGGAACTGATAACAAGTTCACGGTGTTGAGCAGTGGAAGACACTATAACCCCAACACCAGTGAAATGGAATGGGCAGGAGGTTTTGGAAATCACTGAGGAATCTAAAAGAGATATTAATAAGACTTGACTCGTAGAAGGCTGAAAGTTCACCATATGTGCTAAAGATGTGTGCAGATGCGCTGGGTAAACCACTTGAAATACTGTTCAAGATGGCACTGGAGAGAGGCAAGAGGAGAAGGGCAAATGTCGTACCTTTCTAAAAGAAAGGAGACCAGGAGGAGGCACTGAACTACAGACAGACCGGTCTCACTGACGGGTGTGGTGTGTGTGTGTGTGTGTGTGTGTGTGTGTGAGGTTTCGGAGAAGGTAATTAGAAAGCAAAAAGATGACTTTCCACAGGGAAGAAGAAATTACCTAAGTGAGAGGCAGTAAAGGGTTTTTAGGGAAAGGAGGTCGTGTGTAAAAACCTCTTAGATTTCGACGTGGGATTGAACTCTGTCATAGACAAGAGGGAAGGCTGGGTGGGTTGCTTGTATCTGAACTGCCAATTTGACACTGTACCACATGGGAGGCTGATTAAGAAGGTGGATCACCAGGCAGGAATAAAGGGGGGAAAAAACTTCTTAAATGGATAGAAGATTATTTCAGTGGAGGGGAGAAATGGACGCGTGTCAGAGAAGCCTTCTCTATATGGGTCGAGGTGACCAGCGGAGTGCCACAGGGTTCTGTGCTGAAACCGTTAATCTTCTTGATCTATGTGCGTGACTTGCTTGAAGGTATGGACTCCTTCTTGAATATATCTGCATATGAAGTAAAGGTCACGAGGCAAGTGAAAAGCGAGGAGGATTGCATCATCTTACAAAGAGACCTCCAAATTTGATCTGATATATGGTTGATGAAATTCAACCCTAAGGAAATGTAAAGTAATGAGAATGGGGCAAATATTAGAAAAGCTTTAAAAGTATATGTGTAAGAAATTATTTAACTACCTGTCCATGTCCTACTTAAGGCAAAAGCTAGAATATGCTTCTCAAGTTTGGTCACCTCACCTAAAGAATCACAAAGAACTAGTAGAGAATATCTAAAGGAGGGCAACAAAGATAGCACCAGAATTAAGAGAGCTGAGTTGTAGTGAATGGATAGAGGTTATAGATTTACCTACCTTGGAAAAGAGAAGAGTAAGGGGTGACTTGATCATTACCTTTATATTTCTAATACAGTTCGATGACTTAGACACATAACACGTCTTCGAAAGTGTAAGGATAGAGGAACCAGAGGACATAACATGAAATTAAGCAAGAAACTTGTTAAAAAAAAGATGTGAAGTACTTGTATAGTATAAGAGTAGTGGATGGATGGGGGGGATGAAATGACTGAGGACATGGTTAAAGCAGAAAACGTACATAGATTTAAGAAGTATAATAATAGAGAATGTTCAAGAGATGGGGCCCCACGAGAATGTTCAAGAGATGGGGCCCCACGAGTTCACTATAACCAGGTAACGACAAAAAGACAGTTACAATACGGGGTACAGTGTAACATACAGTGGAACACACAATATATAGTATACAGTGTGACGTGCAGTGGGACACATGATACAATATAAAGTGGGACGCGCAGTGGAAGAAGAAATTATTATACAGTGCATGCCTTGAGGATAATTAATGGAAGTGCGGCATACTTAATTAATGGGCATCCATTATAACTACACCTGGACGTGTAACAGGGCCCAGCAGAGAATGTTGTGTGCATCAGGATATGCTCCGGCACAACACAGTGGGCGGAATGGGAAACAGGAGCAATATCTGGGGCTGTGCAATACACTCAGAACATGAGGACTGATGCATTGAAACAAAGGGAGACGGGAGAGTCAGGTGAAGCTGTAGAGAGAAGAACACACTCTCTTAAAAGGAGAACAATTAGGGATAATTGTAGTCCAGAATTAAAAAGCACAACACATACAGGATCAACTCCTGTCAGCAAAAAGAAAAGAAAAAAGGAGATTATTAACAGAAACGCAGAGGTCGATGAGTCAACACTGATGGATTTAGTGGGAAAAAGTTGGTGGAAATGACATCAGGTAGATTAGTGAAGAAGGAGGTCGAGTGACATGTATCAGTGATGATTTTTGTGTGGAAAATCGTATTCCAGATATAGAGGAAAGGCTCTTAAACGCTATGAATATATATATATATATGATAATATAGGGAGAACGGTGAAGCTTTGAAAAGAACATTGTGGACAGGGGAGGTGAAAATCAAAAACTTTTCCGCAAATGCGTCTGGAGTAAACTGTCATTTCTAAGTGACTCTCACCACAATAAGGTATTCAGAGGATGAGTTGTACATGATGATACAAAGGATGTCCGAGGAACGAAAATGTCAAGTTCAAAAGTGTTGTTTTCACAGTGGATGACACTATAGCCTCAAAATACGGTGAGACTGGACGGACGAGGAGGAGGAGGCACTGGAAAGAATTGAGACATCTGGAGTAAACATATATTCGAATACTAAAGGAGAATTAAACCCCATAATGCTCACGGTCCTAAAGAAACATTTTCCACATGTGTTCGAAATGTGTGTAGTCACCAATGAGAAACTGCTTCAAATGTTCTTCAAGATCTCTCTGGAAAAAGGTAAAGTGTTAGAGAGATGGAGGGGGGCAGACGTCACACTGATCCGCAGAAGGGGAGACTGTGAGGTGGCGGCGTTGACCTACAGACCAATCTCATAAATCAGAACAAGTGTTCAAGTATATGGGTAAAGAAATGTCTACCTTGCTGTCCACATCCTACATTTTTTGGCCAGAACTAGAATATTCCTCTCAAGTTTGGGTCACCGCGCATCTAAAAGAAGCAAAAAGAACTAATAGAGAAAGTGCAGCGAAGAGTCAACAAAAGGCCAGAGGCCTTAAATTTGCCCATCATGGAAGAATGATGAGTTAGGGGTGACCTCATAAAACAGGCAGAGGTCATGACATGAAATTAAGCAAGAAACTTGTTACAAAAGATGTAAATAAATACGTATCTTTATGTTATGTGAGTGGCGGATGGATGGGATAATCTGAGTTGTGAGACTGTGAATGTTGACAGCATAAAGAGATGGAGCCCCATGAGTGTAGAATCCCTCCCGTACGGTACAAATTAGTAATAACACAGGTCCAGGTCCGCCCCATACTCACTGGCCCGGGTCTCCCACATACACACACTAGCTCAGGTCCCGTACAGACGCTGGCCCAAGTCCCGTACAGACATTGGCCCAGGTCTACCCACAGTGTCAGTATCGGTTCGTCAGCCCAGCGTGCGTCATTATCGGAGAACAATAATGTGACACTGGCAACGAGTCTTGAGACACAAGGAACACACAGGAATATTTACGTCGGAATACACACACTGCATATAAGAGCAGCGTGGAACTCTCGTGCCGTACGCTGTAAATTCTAAAGAGATGAACACAGGAAGAGCAAGGGATGGATCAGTCAAAAGATTTGCCCATTACACGGAGATCAGAGACTACGGAAGGAAATGGAGGACAGAAAATAGGAAATAATCCTGACACGGGAAGGAGAACCTGGAGTAGAAGCTGAAGCTTAGGGACAAAGCTCTGAGGACAGTGAAACCAACAAACATAGTAAATTACTAAGTGAAACTATTGAGAGAACAACAGACAACTAGGGAAATATATGGAATGTTCTATGGAAGATTTGATGAAGCTCATAGTATTCAGGATCAGTGCTTGAGTATTGAAATGCAGATTTTAGGAAAAAACAGAAACATGGACGTGTGTGAATTACTACTGCAGAGCTTTGCTGACATGTAAGTACACCAAAGCTGAGAAAGGTAGTGAACCATATTCCAGCAAACCAGCAAAAGAAGGGATGGCAAAGCAAAAACAGATGAAAAAGCTACTAGAGGCAATAGTCAAGCTAAATACAATATCTGAGGTAAAGAGATGTTGAGAATGGGTTGATACAGTCAAGACAAGGGGAAGACTAGTAATGGTCTCTTTCAGTATGAAGTTGTGTAGTCAGGAAATATTCAAGCAGGCTTTCTTTATTTTGTGTCACTAACATCATGCATCAGGTATAATTACTTCTATCACTAGCCTTCCTCATACTGCAGGGAGCCTAAATGTCACACATATTTCATAAAAAAGATTTTAAAATTTAGATTTGGGGAAGGAATTTTTCAGACTTGGTTACTTGGATCCATCTGAGGTTAGTCTCACAATAAATGTGTACACAGAACATTGAATCCTTAAATGAAATTCAAGTTTGATGTATGAGAATAATGATTCAAAATCTTTATTTTCAGTCAAGCGTTGTGGGCATCATTGTGCCAGAAGTGGAAGCTGTGAAGGAATGGGCAAGAGAACAGGAGATCCCCGGCACTCTATCTGTTCTATGTGCTAATCCCCATGTTAAACAGCTTATTATGGATGACATCACTAATCTTGGCAAGGCAGCTGGTATCAAGTCTTTTGAGCAGGTAGGTTCTACTAAAATTTCCTACTGTAGACTGTTGTTTGTAAATTCTTTATCGGATCATGAGTCTTTTGAGCCGGCAGATTCTGCTAAAGTTTCACACTGCAGACTACTATAAGTAAATTTTTCTTAAATCCTCAGGTAAAGGACATCTACCTCCATCCAGATCTTTTCAGTGTCCAGAATGGTCTCCTTACCCCTACTCTTAAATCCAAGCGACCACAGCTTAAAAAATACTTCACCCCACAAATTGATGACATGTATGCTAAACTACCATAGATCAGACTGGTCTATATGCTTAGGTAAAAACAAAAAAAAAAAAATTTATACTGAGTGAGATACTGACTGTTGTGTGTTTGATATGTGCAAGATTGAATTTTGGATGCATATGGAACAGTTCGACTTGTGCCTCATATTGTCTGTACTTATCAAGTGTCAATAGATACCTACTTGAGTATTAGTAAAAGATTTATCTATTGATCATGTAGGTACATTTTAGGTTTGAGATATTATCAAAATAGAAATTCACAGTGGAGAAGATATAGCTTCACTTTCTTTAAAAAGGATTTAGAGCCTATGCACCAGAGCAGACTTACATAGATACTGTAGTTATACAAACTGAATACCGTAACATACACATGAATTGTGACATTCTAAAGTAGACTGTGGAGATGAGTTAATTCTCTGTACAATGCAGTGACAGAAAACTTTGTTTAGAATGATTTATTTATATATTACTGTGATGGAAGTTTGATACTGAATTTAGATGGTACTAATGAAGAAAGTTTTGATGTATGATGTAAATTCTTTGACCATCACGAAAACTGAACATAAAAGATTAGTTACTAAGATTTCACTAAAAGATTTGTCTCTATTGTCTATTCATAAAAAAAGAAATTAAATTGGTACTTTTGACTTTCCAAATCAATACAAAACCAAGGTTATATTAGTACTTTCTTATCCATTTTGTAATGAATCTCTATATCAGTATTTTTTTATGATTTTTATCTTCTTAAACCTATCAAAGGAATTATATACCCTATATTATAAATATTCAACATCTCCAACAAAACTTGTCACAATGACTTTGTATTTATGTGGGTAAATGTAAGGAAAAAATCATTGACAATCTTGAAAGAAGAAGGTTCCAGTTCTGACAGTTACTGACTAACCTTTGGTTTAGTCTTATCAGTGTAAATAATCTCTTACCACTTACTTTAGTTTCCATCAGTCTACTAATATAGCATGATAAAGAATATAAAAAGTTTAATTCAATGTACAATAATCCTATATATCACAGGTTAAAACCTCAGATTAAATACCTCACATCATACACACCTGTTAACTGTTCAGGGAATAAAATTGTTTTAAACTAACGTACTTTTTTTTGAACAATTCAAATCTATAGAAATCTAGTCAATTGTTTAATTCAAAGCCTAAGAATGGAAAATGATGTATTTTGGGATATGAATGTGATTACTAGTAGAGTGATTACAATTTTTTGAAAAAGACTTTACATACTTACAATCTAATGTAAGGACAAAATAAATAAGTAACCCAGGATTTCTTTAAGAATAGACTGAAATGCATGAAGCATGGGCAATTGTTTGTGTTAAAGGATCCTATTAAAGACTGCTAACAGGGAATGAGCAATTGGCAAGTTTATGTAACAAACCAACAGGGGTTTGATATGGCATTCTGTTATTTCCATTTTCAGTGCTAGGGTATTGATACAGTAAGGACATAAGGAGAGACTATGTGACAAAATACAATTAAAGCAGTATCCAAAAGAGATGAAACTAATCTCATACTGTGGAAAAAGGAAATATTGAGGTGGAAAGCCATGCTAAGAGCATAAGAGCAGTGTTAATGAATGGAACTAAACTGTTAGGACCACTCTGTTACAGAGCAAAAGAGATCTACATGATACAAAATGAGATTCTATATTGTATTCAATGATGATAGGTTAGAGAATTTTAAAAAACATAGGGGTTACAAGAGTTGATTTCATGTGGCCTGTGAGTGACATTGTTACAATGCTGTATAAAGGTTATGCATCTTTGAAGGAGGAATAAGCTTTTAGCACTGGCAAGAATTTCACCTATATTCAAAACAAGGAAATTCAAAGCCAACAGCTTGTATGCCATCTCCCAACCTATTACAGTAAATGGGAACGTTAAAAGTAACCAAGAAGCCTAGCTTCAGACAAGTCATTAGCCCTGTGCATAAAAAATATTGTCCAAACAATCCTCCTTAGTCATATATTTCAACTCGCATCTTACGGTCTGCAATAAAAGTTAAATGAAATTAGTTAACAGCTAAAAAGTTTTAGTTAGAAATTCAGAAGTTAATGATGAGCAAAGATATTATATCAAAAGTTTTAAAGGAGTAATTACCTCTCTTGAACACAGTACTTGAAAGAATTTAGGTTCAATGATGTGAAACTATCTCTAACTTGGATGTGCAAAAGTAGGATGACCTACAGGCTGCAAATCACAAATATGCACTTGCTGAGATGCTATAGAATTAGCAAATGAGGGTAAGACTGAAAATAATCTGAGATTCAAATAATGGCTAATAAAGTAAAAGAGGTAAGTTTCAGGTGAAAATGAGAGAATAAATAAATCATTTAATTAGAAATATGCCAAGATCACTTCAGCTATTTCCAAATAATACATGGTGGTATCCTCCTTGGGGAAAAATGTCATCTTAGTTAGAGGCCTTGCTATATATGAGCAACAAACTTTCAGCATACGATATCAAATAATATACTGCTAACTCTGCCTGCCCTGAAATTTTCACAAAAGTCTAATGGGTTTTGAAGGTAGATTGTTATGCCTGTATTACGTTTCTTTTACTGAAGGTGATTAAGAAAGAGGAATGTCGATGGCAGTAAATATTAGGGATATGCCAACATCTAGAAAAGGTGGAGTGATATATAATAAAGTAAACATGGGCAAGGGGCATGGAGACAATTATAAATGGGGACAAATTCTGGGACATGAACAATACAGGATTCTTAATGAGACTGGCTACTCTATTATATGGATATGGATATATAAATTCTGGATATTTTTCTTAATATGAATTATTCACTTAAAGTCTGAGTGAAAAATGTGTGGGTAGAAGTATGGCTGCAAAGTAATCTTATGATTCATATTTCTATATCCAGCCAGACAGTCTGAACTTTTTGTGACAGGTTTGAAGCCATTTGAAACACTGACAGAGAAAGTTTATAGTACAAGAAATATAATAGTACAGTTCAAACAAGCTTGAAAAAAAGGTGGACTACTGTTTTATTTTGCTAAGTCAATTCATGGGAAAGGATGATATAATCTAAAAAACTGTATACAAGTTTTATTAATAAAGCATATGAGTAATATGGCACTGGTGATGATACAGTTACAATATGTGGGGCAGTGTGAAGATGAACAAGTTATAATTATTTTGTCATCTCTAAACTGTAATATATAATTAAGAGAATCATATGCTTATGATGTCATATATGCACTGTAATCTGAGTTTCAACTCTAATCCCAAGAAGAGCTTTGCACTGATTAAGCATTCAACTGTGCATTAACTGACTAGCTCATTCCCTACTGTCAAGTGTAGGCACTACCCAACTTGACAAGAAATGGTACACAGAACTCTCAAGACTGATAACTATTTATGGACACCAGATGCCTTTCCCCTAAGCTTTCATCTTAGTTCTGTGCTCTGAGCAGAAAAGGAAACAGGGTGTATGGATAAAATTTTTAACATAAGAGAGAGACAGATTAAAAACATTTCATCTGAATTTCTCTAATTACCTCACTTCTGATATTCATACAGATAGCACAAGAGTTTTAATGACAAATTGATAATGCTTTCTGATTTGATTCTTAACTTGGAATATTATCAAGCATATGAAACACATATATGAGGTACTGGGACCTTCTTCCTTATATAGTACAAGAATATAAACAAAAATCATTTTTTTCATGCCATAACTGCAAAAGTATATACTGGAATAAGCAAGAACAAAGCTTGCTATATTTTGTCAGAGACTTCATGACACATGACATACACATTGCAAATAACTTGATGACATCAAGTTAAACTGATACAATTAATGCTTATGTGTAGTTCACCACTGCACAACAAATTTCTTACTATTAACATATAACATCACTCACAGACATAAATGCATTATAATGGAGGTTATCTGGCACATAGGCACAAGAGGCCTGTGATGTAGCTGCCAAGGGCAGGGAGAAGGGAGGAGAGTTAGCCATATGAAATACATCTCCATCTTATATAGCTGAACCGAATGTGGTTCCAAGCCAAGTCATAGGGCCAAAATGGAGACAAAACCTTGCAAATGTTGAACTAAATCCTTATTAATAAATGTGAAGCATTATTTGACCAGAATATTTCATATGCTGATACAAAGAGGCAGGTATCCCTTCACATTAAAAGCTTTCCATTTCTCTGGAATTATTTCAAATGCCTCTCATGCTGATGGAATGAACACATGTCATACAACCTAAAGAGCTTATAATGTGAGACTGGAGTATCATTCTCCTTTAAGAGATTTATGAAGGCAGAATCATATAAACATGGGTGTTCATGTTAAACATCACTAACATCTAATAAAGTTTTCATCCCTCTTTTTGCTACAAAATTACCACAATCAAAGAAAATTACTGGATTCAAGCCTCAAAATTGGTATCAAATTTTACTTCATACAACCTGGGCTTGCACGTGCCATTTGCCTGATCAACAGTAGTGAAGGCAAAGTCTTCTTTCTTTCTCACATATTCTCCAGTTTCCCAAAATAGCAAGGCAGCACCAGGAACAGACAAAGAAACGGCCTCATTCATTCACATCCACTGTCTAGCTGTCATTCATAATGGACTAAAGCAAAAAAAATCCATGTTTACTGGACAGTGGATATTTGAGAGCATTGTTTTACAGAGGTCTAGTAACAGCATTTAGCGAGACAGCCAATATAATGCAAATCACTTGTGCATTCTTACTAATCTGGGCAAAATCTTATCAGTAACAATAACTTAATTCTCATTGCTACGAACTAAGTGGAGACTAATGTTCATTATGATTATCCAAATACTTTTCCAATGTTTGTATGAAATAAGAAAAAAGATGACCATTTAATTAAACTCTGCTATGTTGTCATCTGGAAAGTCACTTTTTTTAATGCCTTATATCAAGAGCTTTTTACTATAAGAGCATCTGAGAAGCTGCTCTATTTGTTAAATGTTTTGAACAGAGTACACCTGATTAATTAAGGCATAATAATTGTGGAATTTGCAATGAATGGAGTCAAGGAAAAAATGTGTGTTTTATCATTTGTATTATGGCACTATCTCTGTAGTTATCTGAATATTACTAGCAATAGCTATATTTCATTAATTACCTGTATATCTGGCTCAGGCAAATCTGTCAATCTTCACCAACCAATTCGAGACTGTTTTGCGAAAGCATCCAGTTGTCAGTGCAAGCCCAGGTAACTTTTAAGATATTGGTAAATCTATCTGTAAATATATATCTATAAGTTGGTCTAATGTACTTCAACAAAGCAGTTACAGTATCATAACTTTTTTAACTTAAAGTGCTTTTCATATCACTTTTGTAACTTTACCTATAGCTACAACATATCAAAG
>JAUTYZ010162261.1:0-10951 GCA_032273725.1 Panulirus interruptus
ATGTAGAAGATACACCCCATCACCCTACAGAGCCCTCTATCTCAATCATTGTTGGAAATAATAATATTTCAGATTTTTTTGCTAATTTTAATCCATAGCAAAGATCTTAATCAGTCAGAGGTGCCACACAAACTAATTTTGCATAATGGTATACATTATGTTACAGGATATGTTGGTCATATATTACTAAAATGTCATAATTGTATTCATTGTAAAGAAGAATTGACAGAAAAAAGTGGTAATGATGTTCATTATTATGATATTTGCCTTAAAAATAAGGATTCTGGACAGAATAAGTACTTGTGCTACCCAAAAAGAATACTATACTGGTTGATATAATCAGAGAATTTGAAGAAATATTCAACAACAATGTTAAGAGCATGATCTGTGAGGAATCAGTTAGTAAAAAATTGAAAATAGTGATGCAAACAGTCAACTGTGAAAATATAAAGGTTTGTGATGGTGTAGTTGACCAAATTATTGATATATATTTATAAATGCAAAGTACATGACTAAAGAGTTAAGAGGTAAACGAAAAATACAAACAAACGAATATTCTGGTACCAAAAAGAACAGGAAGATCATGAAACTTTCACACCAGTAATTCAAACTTTCTGTTTATAGGGTGTGGTGAGCTGTATGGTAGAACTGTGGTGGTGTGGGCAGTGTGGTAGAACTGTGGTGGTGTGGACTATGTGGTGACCTGTGTGGTAGAACTGTGGTGGTGTGGACTATGTGGTGACCTGTGTGGTAGAACTGTGGTGGTGTGGGCAGTGTGGTGAGCTGTGTGGCAGAACTGTGTGATCTGTGTGGTGAGCTATGTGGTAGAACTTTGCTGGTGTGGGACTGTGTGTTGGGGCAGTACTTGATCATATGAACTATAAAGTTATGGAATGTCTGATTTTCTCTGGTAGTACATAAGAATCACATCAGTGATAATGACGATGACAGTGGTGATTACACTAATGATACTTACATATTAGACTCTTTAAACAGAAGTATAACACAACATCAGTGAAACATATTTTATACTTCTGATTCAACATAATCTGTGAGTGTTACTAGAGAGCTTTTTGTAAATGACAACTGCATGAAAAAGTCAAGCATGGACATTGCTTTTCTACATAGAGTTAGCATTTTATTTTCTTAATGCACTGCATGATGCAAAGAGTTCTTGCATTGGTGTTTATTTAAGCTTTGCCATTTCTTTAATGTTGCAGGTTTCCAGGATTTTTGTAAATATATGAATTTTCACCTGCTTGGCTTCTATGATTTTTTTGAATATATTTTTCTGTTGCTTGGTTTCTATGATTTTTGTAAATATATCAATTTTCTTTTGCTTTGTTCTCATTCTATGTGTTTGGTTATTCTATAATTTATTTGTTATATAATATTGTTATGTGTACTGTGATTGTTTTTTGGAATCTGAGTAAACGTTTTATAATTTTACTTTTTTATGTATGAATCTTTTCCTTGTGCTTTGTAACATTTGCACTTTTTATTTTATGGTTTGCATGTTTGTTTATGCTTCCTGTATGATACTGCATGTTGTTTTTACTTACAACTTCCTTTGTTCTTGCACGTTTGAATGACTGAATAATTATGATTAGATTTTGCTTTGCATGGGTGTATGTAATGCATAACTTAGCAATGTTTTCTTGCATGTAAATTTTATATATATTGAAACATGATAGTTTCAAGCATCATGTGCTCATACTGTAGGTATTTCATTTCCGTATTGTATGTACATTTTTTTTCTTTTATACTTGGGTACTGTGTACTGTACAGTATGAAAAGTATGCTAATAGAATTGAAATGAATAAATCAACGTTTTGTTAAATTATCCTCAAATATATAGATATACTGTTTAGAACATTAAAAAATTCATCTTCCGTTAAGTATGTGGTTGAATGAGGAGCTTCTGGAAAGAGATCCTGGGTAACACCAGGACTTTCTTAGAAAGGGGTCCTGTGGTAATTGTGATAATAAGGTAGCAATTGACATCCATTACATCTAGTTATTTTTCCCATTGTATAGAGAACAACTGATAAACAGCTGTGTCAGTGTAGTGGAAAGATTTATCAAAATATGGACAAGTTTGGAACTTATACCTGAATTCAGATAAAAAGTAAATAAAAGTAAGATAGAAATATATTGGAATATGAGTGAAATATAAAAAGTATAATGTTTCATTGTTAATATGATAAAAGGTGAAACAGATAAAGCTAGTTATCTCATGGCATAGAACACAGCAAATAAAAATACCAACATGTACACCTCCATAATGTATATAGTGGTGCAGGCCATGTTTGATTGAATATCTGGAAGTATCTAGCAACAAGCGAGTCGAGTTTTTTTTGGAAATTCAATAGATTAGATGGCGCCACTGTCAGGCAGCAAATTTTATGCTGTGGTTAAGACAACCACTTTCCTATCTTTCGTTTATAGTCTTTGGTAGTTCATTGCAGTTTCCTGAACCTCTTTCTTATATATAGGCACAACATTTATAGTGCTGTAGCAAGTGCTTTTGCACATACTTTCCACATGTATAGGAGACTTCTTCAAGACCATTAGTTTTATATGTATTAAGTTGTTGTAATATCCTGATTATGTAATTTCTGTTGATTACTATTTGTTCCAAGACTTCATCTCCCTCCCACCTTGGTAATGCTGGTCAGTTATTTTCTTCCACAATGAAAACACTGTTGAACTTGTCATTCATCTCCTCACTTATTTGTGCATGTGTGTGTGTGTGTGTGCTTCTCCATGGTGGGCACATTAAAGGCCTCTAGCCTTTCCCTGTGAATCAGCTCTCTTAATTCTGATACCATCCTTGTTGCCCTCTTCTGCACTTTTTCTATTATTTCTTTGTG
Organism: Panulirus interruptus; assembly: GCA_032273725.1. Taxonomy (NCBI): domain Eukaryota; kingdom Metazoa; phylum Arthropoda; class Malacostraca; order Decapoda; family Palinuridae; genus Panulirus; species Panulirus interruptus. Next base: position 2,874 of record JAUTYZ010162261.1, read on the forward strand.
CTTCTTTAGTGTGGTGACTGACCCTGACAAGCATATTCTAGTTCGGGCCATAAGTAGAGTGTGAAAAGCTTAGTAAATAATTCATTATCCATGTACTTGAATGCTGCTTTAAGATTTGCCAGCAGACATTTCATTCCCTTTAGGGTTTTCTTAATGTGGGAATAGGTACAGTGTCAACTTCCAAGTCTCTCTCACCCACAGATTCTTTCAGCTTATATTCTGCTGAATAATATTCATATTGAGGCCTTCTTTCATTGTGTACCATCTCCATTACTTTTCATTTACTTGGGTTGAATTTCATTCATCATATATCACACAACTAGGTCCCTTTGTAAGTTGATGCAATCCTCCCCACTTTTCACTTCCCTCATGATCTTTGCATCATCAGCAAAAATGTTAAGGTAGGATCATCTTCTGCATGGTCCCTTAAATCTAGCTAAAAGCTGTTCAGTTTCCTTCTTAGAAAGCTCTTGGGAATATGCTATCATTGGTATGACTGAAGGATATCTGAATATGGGGAGAAATTTCTTTAGTGCACTGCTACCTTGGCAACCACTCAAGGCTCGGTTGGAAGCAGAGGCACAAATTCAATGCGTGATTTCACAACCAGAGTTGCTTAGTTCATATAAATATCTGGTTAGAGGAGAAGGTTTTAAATGTTGGAGTTTATAAGTTCATATCTAAAAGACTTTATCACATTCATTCTTTAGCTGTCATGTATAATGCACTGAAACCACAGCTCCCTATTCACAGGCAGGCCCCATAGACTTTTCCATGGTTTACCACAGCCATTTCACATGCCCTCGTTCAGTCCATTGTATGAATGTATACCACATAGTTCAAATTCTCTCTATCTCATGCACGCTTTTCATCCTCCTGCATGTTCTTCTGGAGCAGAAGGAGCCAAGTGGGGAGTGCTCTAAAAGACTTATCTAATAGATTTTTTGCACTGGCTTGTTAAAAGTGGAAATGAAAATATTTGCATTACAGTGATGGAAATATATATATGTATACAATACAGAACACTGCACTTAAACTCTGAAAATGAGATATTGACAGCAATGGACTAAATGTCTCATGACAAACTGAAATGAGAGGATGCTGTAAGAAAAGATGTGCTTATCCAGGAAATTAAGCATAGTGTTAAGAAACAAAGAAATGTTACATTCCTCTGGATACTTGTATATGTTGGATTGGTTTGAAATGAATTGGCTAATACTGTGGCAAAAAATGGATATAAAAATAGAGATATATTTTCCTGTACTTAATCATATAGAACAGTGAAAGAAAATTGTCAAAAGAATATTTAGAGAGAAGGAACTTTTGGAAAAACAAAGTATTAAAGAAGACAGTAGGAGCATAAGGTCATACGAAGTTATATAGAGGTGCAGGATAATAATACATATGGAAAGAATAGGTATAAGGATACTAACTGTGGTAGGTTAAGACTAGGATAGAAATGTGAGTGGGAATATGGAATAAGTTGTGATGACACTAGTAAAAGATATGCAAGATGTGTTTTGTGGAAAAAAAGGAATACTCTGCCATTAAACACAAGAATGTAAAATACTGTCTAGGTTTAAGATAAGAGATGACTTGAGCAAATGAGTCCATTTCTTCATCTGTTCCTGGTGCAGTCACATTAATGCAGGAAAGAGCAAACAACTGTGAAGAAATATGATAAGATTAATAAAACAGATTAATGAGGTTGGTAAACATGTTAATATAAAACTGTTAAGCATTGTCATTATGTGTGAAGCCAGTTGAAGTTGATAATATTATAATGCAAACACCTCACTATACTGTGGATAGGGTCTTGAGAATAGATAAATGAAATTTATATTGAAATCCAGATCATTGTTTTAGGTAATAAACATCTGTGTCAGCATATGGAAAATTTACTAACATTTTTCGACTGAAGATCAAAGGAGAATTCCTGTAAGTACAGTAATAATACAAAAGGAACCCTGGAGTTGTAATGACTTACATCTGTTAATCTAGATCAGGGGTGGCCAAACTTTTATGCTGGTTGGCCATTTAATTATTTTGACCCTATGTTGGGCCATATTTGTGTGTGCCTGTGTGTGAATTAGTACTGTACTGTTGTGACTGAATGAGCCATATTTGATCAGTAAATTGGTAGATTCAGAACTTTAATGGTAATTTAGTTATAGAAAATCCTTGTACTGTAATCAGGTAATGTGTAACTACAAATTGTTTCAAAAACACGTATCTATATTTACCACTAACTGCTAACATAAACTTTGGGATTTCAGGATTATTAATGTGATGTATGGCATTAATGTGTCTTGAAAACTTCGTCAAAATCTGTTTTCATCTTTGAACAGGCAACATGTAGATTGTTTATTAGGTGAACATCAATAAGAACACTTCGCCCTTTATGTTTAACAATGTATATTTTTTAAAATAACTGTTTACAATGTAAGTACTAGGGAAGACAGATATTATCCTCAATGCATGTGAAATATGCTTTGAGTACGTTTGCGATGACACAAACAGTTTGTAGAATTTAAGTAAATTAACATCTCTACACTTGTTTTTAAGATCACTGTTGCACTGCAAATCTAACATTTCTATTTTATAGCTCTTGAGGAGCTTGCACTGCAAATCTAACTTCCATTTTATAGCTCTTGAGGAGCTATGTCAATAATAACAAGTTAACTTGCAAATAGAGATGCAAATACTTGTAGTTCCATTTTGCGAGCATGCAGATTGGCAAACCTTGCTTCAAATTCGTGTTTTAAAGCATGTACGTCATCATGCTTTGTTTATTGGTGGCATGTGCAGCAAGCGATGTAAAATGAACGGCATTGTTTTTTGATAATTGATTTTCCCATAAACATAGCTTATTTTTTATCCTTTGACGTGATCAACAAGACTGTTAACAAGCTTATCTTTTCCCTGAGTCTTAGGGTTCATTCACAGAGATGAGCAATCAAATCTACTAAAAAGGCGAGGTGAAAGCCAGTTATTCCTGGATAATTCTTGTACTGGCTTCCCTTGCATATCCATGAGCATCTTTACCCCCTTCAAAAATGTCATACAATCTTCTTATTAAATTTCCTGTGCTTATCCATTGCACTTCACAATGATACGTGACAATGTGGTATTCTGAACCAAGATTACGTAAAAAAAATTTAAATTGCCTATGATGAAGAGCATATGCTCTGATATAATTAACAATAGAAATAACAAATGGCATTACATGATTCACTTTGATTCTTTTGGGGCTCAAGTTCTTGGTAAGTAATGAATTGCTACACAGCAGTCTTAAGAGGTCCATCCTTCTTTCTCTCATTCAGCTTCAAGTTTTGCATCAGTTCATCATTGACTTCAGAATTTGAAGTCGTGCCATGTACAAAAATGGCAAGCTAAGCAGTGTCACCGACATCTGTAGATTCATCCATACATATAGAATAAGATATGAATTTATTCATTGTGTCCATTACTTGTTTCTTTTTGTTGCCTGCCATGTCATCAATTCTTTGTATAACTGTTTGCTGTGAGACTAGTATTGAAAAATAACTTTCATTTCAGGACACAAAAGTTCTGCTGCAATTACAAGACTCATTTTTTACAACTCCCCATCTGCATTGACTTGAGTCATTTATCAGATAGTTCGCTGACAGTATAACTTATTTTTGTACTACCTTCAGCGTTGGTATTAACTTTGGTGAATAATTCTTTTTACCCACTGTACCTCTTCATCAACAAAGCCACTTTGTTTTCATAGATGTCCTTTAATTTGTTTCTTTGTACCTCTTCATCAACGAAGCAACTCTGTCTTTTTGAAGCTTTCCTTTAATTTCATTATATTTTTCTGCATGTTTTGATGATAGTAATGGTGATTATTGTATTCTTTCATCACTATGACAGATTCTGAATATATCAAGCATACTGGACTGGTTTTGAAACTCACAGAAAAGTATTGTTGAGTTTAATCATTATTAAACTCTATTCATTCACTATTAACCTTCCTCTTTTTTTGTAATAGACTACATCTTGATGTGTTTTGAGATCGATATCATTGTTATAATAATATAACAACTGGTATACTGTTTACGAATAGCAGTGCACAGCCACTTGCCTCTCCTTTTCATGGGTAACTGATGCATGACAGTGTGGCAGAATTGGGCCCGGCGGTGTGTGCAGTCTAAATGCATACATTACATGATTAGGACCGGAATGCTCTTGAACAGAGCAATGTGCTTGATACATCCTACAGGTTATTTTGCTATTAATACCGGTTTGTTTTTTAAAACTGAAGCAAAAAGGAAAAATTGGATTGTATAATGCCACACACTCGTGGGCTGGATGAAATTGCTTTGCAGTCTAGTTATGGTCCGCAGGCCATAAGATCTAGATGAAATTTAATGAAAATTTACCAGATATTGGTATGGGGTTAGAGGACGTAGTGGATGCCTAGAGTGACTCAGGGAACACTTTGATATGTAAGTTCATGCATGATGCAGTAAAGATTTTTCCAGGAAAACATTTATTATTCATGTCACTCGAGGAGAGCTCTGGTCTTATCATACAGTTGGAAATGTTTCCTGATTGCTTGGAAGAAGAGAATTTTCTCATAAGATAAATGGGTCTGTTCTGAAATGTTTCTAGTACAGTAAAACTTGTTATCCAAAATGCTTGGGGAAATTGGCAATTTCAGATAACAAAAATACTGTTTATTTGAGTTTTATTTTTATATGATAAATAATTAAGAAATTGCCCATCCCTTGCTTTATTCAGGGGTTATGTTCCGCAAAAACCTCATGCATTAGAATTTGCGTATAGCATCAGTAGATTCTCCAATTACCATCATGTTATTTAGCTTCAGACCAAATAAATTTATCTAGCCATCCTTTACTTGCTTGAAATGGCCATTCTTACATATAGAGCTGAGTGATATATACAGTAGATTTTTCCCTAGTTTATTTGAACATTATATTGATGAAGCAGTCAAAGACTGCATATATTGTGAAACTGTCTTGAAAAGTGATAGCGATAATGTTAGACATATACAAAGGGGACGTATAAACAGGGACTCTGAACTAGTGAAGAATAACAGGCTTTCAAGGATGCAGGGCTTGAGAATATGTAGCAACCTATCAGGTAGTTGAGCAGAAGAATTATTGCATAAGGAAAGCACTATATGTATTATGAGGGTTGATTTTTTATTTCTTCCAGGATAGAATGTTCATGGGCAAGAAATGTCAGTTAAACTACCGCTCATATATGTTGTGATTTATAGAAGAGTACAGTTTATATTGTAAAGCTGAAGTGATTTGTTTTTGTTCCTGGCACTGAGGTGTACTTTCACCAGGTTTATGTTAGTCTTATTTGCTTTGTTTCTACTTTTTATCACTGTCTCTCTCTTATACACTTTTTTTCTACTACTACCCTAAGCTAATACATACAGAATCATTTTGAAACACTTCAGGTGCTTTTTATCCCCTTATGTTCAGATGTCATATAACTTAACAGTATTACTCAAACATTTAGTGAAGAATTCTATATGTTGATTTTGCTGTCATGCTAGTGATATAACTGTTTCTTAATTGCACTAGGAAAACAATTTTGAAAGTAATAATGGAAAAGGAAAGAATAAGAACAGAAACCAGAGGAATGGATATGCAATAATTTAAGAAGGACAATGGAGTTTGAGAGTGTGCTACATAACATCAGATGTGCTACATTTTGAATGTGGCCTAAGAAAAGAACCATAAGTGGGAAAAAGGACAAGGTCTGTTTCTCCCTTCTTAATGATTTTTGATATTCAAATAGAAGTTGATGTTCATAGATTGGTGATATATTGCACCCTACTTCCTCTGACATACAGACTGACCTTACCCTTTATGTCACCAGGCAAATTGCCCTCATGATTAGATGTTAGACTGTGAAAATATATAGTCAACTGTCTGTGCACCCATTTCATATCAGTATATTAGTTCTAATGCTTAGTTTTTCATTGCAGGGAAATAGGGAAAATATATTCATATTTACAAGTAGTGATGACTTTATTCTGGATCATGAAAGGATCTGGCACTGGAAATTATGCAAAATGAAGAAAATGCAGATATCAATACCTTTCAACTAGAATGTAAACAGTGTGGAACCATGATCACAGGCACTGACCAAGCACGTACTCATGCAAAGACCTCAGGCCACAGTAAGTTTGAAATGCATCAGCACTGATGTCTTTACTTCTTTAGCTATTTCATATTATCTATTTTTTGATAATTATCTGTGAATGTTAGCTTTAAGTTTTCAATGAATAAACTTGTGAATGTACATAGTAATCCTTAATATTACCACATAGACATAAGATGTCAGAAAGGGTTATTAGCATTTAATAGTGATCATGCTTGAATTACTCTGTGGTTAGGTCTGGGAATTCATTATCATTAGCATAAGAACACTGAAGAATGTTGTGCTCAGTAATGAGAAATTCTATATAATGCTGGTTTACAATGCTTTAACTCTATTGGTTTTTGATTTTTTTGGTTTTTAATTCTTTTTACTCAGTGAACTAAAGAAAGATTGGAAAATCTTACTTATTAATTTTAAGATTTTTGAAACTACCCTAAGGGTAGTAAGATATATATTGTAAGGAGGTACTAATGAAATTCAGTATTGTGTAGAATATTATTGTATAAAATTTTAAAACCACCTTACTAAGGATAACATAGGTTATAGAGTTAAGTACAATCTAAAGAGGTTTATCTGTGATTTTGTTTGATTGAATTATGCCAATACTTTTGTCTATCCATCTATCTATCTATATCTCTGTCGCCCGTTCCCTCCGGGAACTCTCTTCAAGGAGGTGGCCACGGCAAAAGAGTCTCCACTTATCCCTGTCCTTACATGCCTCCCTTGCATACATTATTCCATGCATTCTTCCACCATTTCTCTCCCTCCAGTATTCCTCCACCCTTTTTGCCCATCAAAGGGGGTCTTCCTCTCACACTAACCCCTTTGATCGTACTATCATAAACTCTCCTTGTAAACTCCCACTCTTGCATTCTTTCCACATGCCCAAACCACCTCAAAGTATTACGTTTCACCCACTCTACCACTCCACAATTCACTCCCTTCTCATTCCCCGCCATACCACATCTCTCATACACCCTTTCATTTCTTTCTTCATTCCATCTAGTCACCTCCCCTTCCTCTTCTCAAATAGCTCATTTCCACAGCCTAGATTCTTGACCTCTATGACTTATTCCATGTCCATGTTTTGGCTGCATAGGTCAGGGTTAGGAGGACTAAGCTGTCCCTTAATCCTTTCTTCACATGCATACTTACACCTATACCTTTCATTATTCTGTTAAGGGACCCAATAACCCTTCTACTCTGTACTCTCTCCCTCCATATCACCAAACTTACCCAAGATATCTCCCAAATACTTAAATTCTGTCACCTCTTCTAGTCTTTCTCTTCCCAAATCTACATCACAGTTTAGTACGCTTTCTTCTCTTACTGTGTAGGGTTTTGCAAAATCTATACTTTCACTCTGCTTCCTTTCAAACATCATTACTTTACTTTTACTCACATTTACCTTCAATTACCTATACTTACGTACGTGATAAAGCTCAAAACTTTCTGCAGTTCCTTTTCATCCTCAACAAACAACACAGTATCCTCTGCAAACAGGCTTATCACTAGCCATCATACCTCAGCACCAATCTTTTTCCCAAGTTTTGCTTTCATCTCTGTTATCACTCCATACATATATATGTTAAAAAGCCATGATAACATCACACAGCCTTGCATCACAGCCACATGTATGTTGCTCAACTCTCCATCCGCTTTTTCACATGCATTTGCTCCTCTATTGAAGGCTTTCACGCCATCCAGTAGTTGTCCCCTACCCTATAAATCCGTAACACATCCTATAAAGCATTTCACACGACTTTGTCATACACTTCTCCAGAAGTGTTTTCGATATCTGGGAGTGGACTTGGCAGCAAATGGAACCATGGTAGCGGAAGTGAGTCATAGGGTGGGGGAGGGGGCGAAGGTTCTGGGAGCGATGAAGAATGTGTGGAAAGAGAGAACGT
>JAUTYZ010162372.1:0-10950 GCA_032273725.1 Panulirus interruptus
GCGGCACTGGAGTTCACTAGTTATGGAGACTCTATTGCCGTGGCCACCCCTTTGAGGGAGTTCCAATTGGAACGGGCATCAGAGATATAGATAGATAGATAGACACAGCAAGGAGTTTGTACTGTAATATTATTAGTCCATGATTTATCACCATAATTTTAATATCTGGCATATTATTACATGAATTTGACAGTCTTGATGGTTTGTCGCTAAATATAAAGCAGTGAACCTTATTTGTGTGACTGGTTTGTAGTGAAGAAAATTACCCCACTTTTTCTTACTGTGTTCAGATTTGTTTAAAATGTTTTCTAAGGAAATAGAAATACAGAAATATAAGAACTGAATTTATACTGATTTATATCTTCCTTTCAATTAAGAGTTTTGCAAACATTTCTTTGATATCTTCAAGTAAGTACATCCTTACTGCTTTGCATGTCAGTACTCTGCAGAGCTAGATATCTTCCACATCCATTTGAAATAATTAGTATTAAGCATTTATGAAAATTTATAAAGAAAATAGTGACCTTGCACCTATGTTTTTTATTGAAAATTATTAAGGGTTACCTGAAGAAGCCTGAGTGAGAAGTGAGTTATAAAGGTAAGGTTTTAGAAAATATGTAGATGGGCTGCAGGGTGGGTGATATATTTATTCTTATCTTATTTGTAGTTGCTCCATTGTGCCATGTGTTGTATAGATTTGTCCACTTTGGCACTGACAACCACAATTAGTGATATATAGGCTGTAACAATCACAAGATTTTAATGATAGCACTGCCAACGATCACTAGAGAGAAAACCCAGATGTTGAAAAGTGTCCACCCTGGCACTGATAACCAGTGGTGATCATCTGTGTTGGGTTAGATAGCTTAATGGTTACACCCAGTTGTGGTCGTCAGTGCTGGTTTGGATAATTTTCTCTGCCTAAGTGTCATTCCAGGTGGTGTTATTCAGCGGTAGAGTGGACACCCTGTTTGTTAACACCAACTAGATATTATCCTCACTGATGATCAGTTACACTGGGGTGAGCACTTTGCTGATTGTCACCCACTGGGTGTCACCCTTAGTAGTGGCAGTCAGTCCTAGAATGGAACTCTTGTTAGTTTTCATTACCTGAGTATCATCCCCAGCTTGGTCATCAGTGCTAGGGTTGACATCTTGTTGGTGATCACCTGAGTGTCATCCTCACTGGTGATCAACATTGCCATGGTGTACACCCTGCTGGTCATTACTGCTTTGGTGTACTCCTAAGCCATGATTCCTTTCGTAAAGTTTTGTGGTAATCCCAGTTTGTATCAACATTATCCTATTAATATGGCATGGATTGTCATTATTATGTCTTTGATAAAATGTGCTGATATTCACTCCATTATTGAATTTTTTCATAATGAGTAATTATAATTATTTGTCATTTTAGTATGTTAGAAGTGATTCATTGTAGAATTCTATATTCCATCCAATTACTTTTAACATCCTTCTTATTTATGTAGGATAGATCAAATAGACACAGCTTTCACTTTGTTCATACACATCTTCAGTTCATGTTCAGTGTGCTAAAATGAATATGGACTTTCTTACTTTTATAAGTGTTTCTTCATTTTTTACTTTGCACAATAAGTTTATCATCAGGAGAAACTACCATCTTCAACCAAACCTGTGCCATTACATACAAAGTACCTCCAAAGTATACAGGTAAATGCCATTTACCAGACATTCTTATCTGAAATACTTCTAGCTCTGAATAATTCATGTATGACATCAGCCCATCATTTTCAGTCTGATTCTTCTCCTTATATCTTCAGTCATGCTTCAATAGATCTTATCATTTGTTGTACATCCTACATGGCCATACCATCTTGATAAGCTTTTGACCATGTATCTTTCTAAAGATTTCTTCCCGTCATAAATCTTTCTCACATCATTCTTTAGTCTATTGACTCTTTTACTTTCAGTTGTACTACAAAAATTTTCCATCTTTACAGATCTTATTTAGTTTTTACCTCTCTGGACCTAGAAAAACCAAGGTGTCACATCCGTGTATTAGAACTGAGACAATCATTTTATCGTGCAAGCTTATTGCACACCCTATTCTTACATTATTCCAGCTCATCAGAACTCTCAGTGCACTTCCAATATTCTTGTCCCCTATATGAGTCTCAGCTTCAGCTACCCCACTACCAACCCTAGAGTTCATCTCCTTAAAAAAATTAAACTCATTAACAAGTAAATCTTCTCCATTCAGACTAATAAAACAATGTAACATCCCAGTTCCACTGTAAATGTGTAGATTTTAATATAGAAGCAGTATTTTTCCTTATTGTTGATATTTCTTTGCATTATCAAGTTACAGATAAGTAATAAAGTGGATGAAGCATCAGCATGCATGTCAGTATCAAACATATCTCTAACTGGCCAGCAGGATAGCTCATGCAGTAAACCCATCCCTTGCTTTATTTAGGGGTTATGTTTTGCGAAAACCTCGCACAAAGACAAATTACATATAGTGAACCAATAAACATGCAGAGAAAAATGAGATGTGCGCATCAGTTTGAGATATAATATCCCAAATGTATTCTAACCAGGGTTTCATTGTATTAGTACATTTCGAATTAACACAAAGATTAACAGAAATGTCATTTATAAATTTGGGATGTTATTTCTGCAAAAAAGCCTCTGAAAACACTGCACTAGAGTTGCCTTCTGCCAGTTGCCTGTTAAGGGTGAGGCATTGTAAGCTAAGAAGCGGCACTGGAGTTCACCGGTTATGGAGACTCTTGCCATGGCAACCCCCTTGAGGAAGTTCCAGAAGGGAATGGGTGTCAGAGATATAGATAGATAGATAAATATTTTTGCTAAAAATATATCAACACACACCAGAATAAAAGACATTGTCTTCTTAACATGAATGTTCATAAAGCCTCTGAGCTTTAGGCCTGACCTAAAGGTTACTAAGGTTGCTTTTATTCTTCGTCTCATGCTCTATGTATAATGAGAGTATTTTCTGTCTTCTCTGTAAGTGGATTTCTAACCCTTGTGGTTACCTTTGCAGACTGTGCAGCAGAGTGAACGACAACATTTTTAATTTTCTCGGCATTCTTTACGTTGCAGATCGTAGATTAACCCCGGCTGTAAGCGAGCCCAAGCGCTGACGCTCCTTCACCAGCGTCAGTGCATCATAAGATTTCGAGCTCTGTTTCGACGGTCAGATAGGTTCTCTTCCCTTTAACTGCTAGGTGTAGGGTAGGAGATGTTGCTGAATGTTTGGATACCATATTAAGAAACAAACACAGCTGGTTGCAGGAAAATCACAGTAGCAGATATATCCAAATCGTACAAGTAGCACAGATCTGCACATAACGGTGGCAACTGTGAGACTGACCCACTGGCTGGAACTTGGCACGCTCCACCTAGGACCCATGCTTTCTCCACATACCAACCCTCACTGAAGTTTTGGCTCACTTTCTACCACATACACTCACAAAGTAACAAACTTTAACTGCATAGAAAGAGGGACTGGTAGAATTAGGTTCCTTGCAAAATAGCGAAGACGCATATAGTGACCCCGCATAAAGCAAGGGATAGGTGTATTGTCCATTCATTCCTGTTTCATCATATTTTACATACATTGCAAGCATTTTTGCACCCACATGTTCCTCATTTTATCTTTTCATCTCAACCCACTTTCCACAAATCTCAATGATATATATTCTTTTTGTCATGCATCACTTATGCATGCATTTGAGGTATTCATATTAAAACCCTTATTTCCTTGGGTGCAACATATCTGTGTATTAAAATTTGCTTCATCATTCTCATTTGTCTCTCTTCTCACTGCACTCTACAAATGGATTTTAGAAAATCTGTCCCCACTTCAAAAATTGCCAAACTAGGCTTGAACCTTTTCACAGCAAAAATTGCATATGTACAAGTAAAAATTTTTCTACTGTCAATTGCAAAAGTCAGTCTCTCCGTAGCATCCAGAAAATTTTCCCTTTGCTACATGAATTACTACATCTTACAATGCCTCTAAAATGCCTGCCAAACCATGCAGGGTGCTTCCCCCTGTGAGCAATGTCATTACATGTAAATGACAATAAAACAACAGCTGATTCACCAATGCTCTTATGACTCTGCATTCATTTTCAATGTATTTTTACCATAACTTCCTTAAGTTACATGCAGAATATCATGATATATAAATTAAAAGTTTATTGCAGCATATACTGTACTGCATTAGACAGTATAAAGAGATTATCATTACTAGATGTATTTTCTTTTCATGAGAAGTTGGTGGTTGTTCTTAGAAGTTTTTTTAGTCAATTGGTCTCACTTTTGTTTTATTCTTTTTCATTTTTTTCCAGTATTTCTGACATCGTGCATAAAAAAAAGAAAGATAAATGCTGCAGCAACGGAGATGAATAAGATACTTCTGGCATCAAGCCAGACAATGCAAATAATTTCTTTCGTATCATTCTCAGCTAATACAGATGCGTATTATATATACACTACTACATTTTTCTATAAATCACGGTAATGTTCTGTATAAAAAATGCAAATTCATTTTGTTGGAGTACATTTGGCTTCAGTGATTTTGCTAAATTTTATTTTTATGTATTGAAAAACTGTTTTCAGAATAAATTTAACACATTTTCTTGTTAAAAACCTAAATTTCCCATGCTAGGTATTGTTTTAAAGAAATTTTAGTGCCAGATAAGGAAACTTTATGGTCATTTAATATTGAAAATGAAAGAGAAATGATCAAATTCGGACTTTATATTTTTCATGAATTATGAATTATTGATTATGGTGATTTTCAGTATAACAAATGCAAATTCATATGTATTGTTGGTCATTACCCATCTACAAACTTATCACAAATTGATTCCTTCTGCATTATAACCCACAGTAACCAAGATTTTTATGTTTCAAATCTTCCATACTTTTATGTCCACTTAACTTCATACACATCCCCACATCTTTCTCTGCTTTGTACTATATCAGCTGATCTGCCCGTAAGCACACTATCCAGTTATGATTTTTCGCTTTATCACTTATGCTTTCTTTTTAATCTTACCACACTCATGACACTCATATTATTCTCATCAGGCACCACCCAGAATTCAGTATTCTAGCTAAGTTCTTGAAACCCCCTCAAATTCTATATTCTAATGCTATATGGAAGGTTTTTCTGTTACTTCTTGTATTGTCAGAAGCATAAATTCAAACAGAATTCCCCTATATCTCTTTCCTTTGTTTCACAGGCACAGGTCAGTGAAATAACCCTTTTGGATCCAACTCATTTCACAGTTTGTCAAGCTAAACTCTGAACCTTTTTAAGTGCAACTATATATAATTCATAAAAATTCATATTATTTCTTAAGGCAGATTTGTTATTAACTCAAAGTGTGGATATCATTACGTTTGTCTTTGACAAGACAAATCTTTTTTTTTATTGACTATTAATATGTATTTTTGCCATTAGCCACATCAGTAACCAAACCAAAGACATGTGCAAGTGTTTTGGACCCAAACATACCCAGACAGAAAATGAAATCAGAAGAAAGGTTATCCGTAAGAGCACAGTATGACAGTAAGGAGGGCAGCGTATGTGCTGCTACCTAGTCTGATTTAATCACCAAAACAAAGTATACTCACCATCCCTAGAGCTGTACTTTCATGGTCACTCATGACTGGCATTATAGAGTTCACTGCAAGGGTTACAGTATTTTATGTTTCTATATCATAGCTTTAGAATCAGTCAAGGAATTGAAATGGTTTGTTGTTTTAGTATTACCCACCAGCAGATAGGGTGTCTGCCAAAAACCTTATCCGCCCCCATGTATGTTTACTTACATCTCATTTTCAGAAATTGCCCTAAGGATATCTTGTTGCATTTCATTAAATAAGGTTCTGGTATATATGCATCAGTGGAACATTGCAGTCTTGTTTATGAAGATTTTTGTTTAACCTAGGAAATAAAGTGAAAGTTATGGAAGAGATCTCAGAGAGGGCACTCATAACTATTGCATATAGTTAGGGAAAATGATTTGTTGCAAGTACTTAACTCAGGAGTGCTGAACAATAAGAAGCTCAAATTGATACCATATATTTGTTTAAGGTAAAGATAGATATCATAGCAAACAAAATTTTGTCAGTAAATAAGCTCATTAGCTTTTCTTTTATCCTTTTCTATATTTTACTTTTGGAAGGACTTTAGACAAGGCAGGTGCTTCATGTTTCTTGTTATATGTTGTTCAACCCAGCATTTTCCCTCATCTTCAGTAATCTACCCACTGTCAAGTTATTCACTGGCTACTTGTTGTAGTCTACTCTGCTGGTATAAAAGTGTTCTTCCAGATGCAGAAGATAGCTTGATATAATTTTCTTTGATACTCATAATACAGTATTGCTTCTACCCTAAACTGAACAATAGCCATTTTTCTTGTGTTAGGCATATGCAAAGCTTATGAACATTGATTTCAGTTATATATAAATTACTGTTGCATCAAAGAATTTTTAAGATTCTTTTGCATTATCTTACACTTGGTTACTTCAGATAACTATAAGAAAGTAGTGGTAAACCTTCTTGTTAAGATGGAGGCAGTTTCTGTTGTTCAGGGATGTTAATTATCAGCTTTAGTTCTTCAAAATGTTGGATTTAGATTCTTTATATCGTTTGTAGCAAATGCTTTCTTTGTTTCTCCTATGCATGTGCCATTTATGTTACCCAGAAGATGGTATATCCCAGTTGAAGGATTAAATTAATAAATTTTGCATATCAAAACTTTCCTCTAAGGCTTGTAATTTGTGTAAAGATTTAGTTAGTGCTAATTTTCTTGAAAATGTTCCACTTCCCCTCATGTTAGATTTATATTTGTATTTAGGCTTTGGGCTGGTTGTTGTTGGTGCTAGTGAGAAAAGTAGTTTTTATTCAGGGTTAATTAACCATTATGCCAGTTTATCAGTGACTTCACCAAGACGTTCCAAATACCCATGCACCATTTAATTTCTTTTTAGATTTATTTGTATCTAAAGTGGAGCTCAGGACTTGCACAAGCTCTTGGTTTGGTTATATTTGAATCAGCATAATGAAGAAATAAGTCTTCCTTAATCAAAGCTTTTTTGTTTTAATTAGTTTTGTCCAGTGTTTTTGTTTTGCATGTTTTGTTAGTATTGGCTTAGTTCAGTTGTAACTTGCAGAAGACAGGGGGTGGTGGAAAGGTTGGTGGTGTGTATGGAACTATTGGCAGGCGCCACAGCCTGGGTCTGCTTGCATCTTGCCTGCCCTCCACAACCCCCTCCACCTCTGTCACTACTACCTCTACATCTGTCACCACTGCTGCAGGACATACTTCAGGTGGAAGTGGTCAGGTATATCTTCAACCTTAAGTTCAGTTACATCATTCTTTATGCTTTCATAGATAATATGTGTGGTGTAGTTAAATGCATATGTATGTGAATTATAAGTCACAATTTTCCATGTTTAAGCTAATTTGATTTATTTTGATAATCTCATGAATAAAAGTTCATAACCTGAAAGTAACACAGACAGAGTTACAAGTATTGCCATGGATTAATTTTGGCAAAAAATTTTGAAATGCAGCGGATACTTTTTTTTCCATGTGTCAAAATATCACACAGTGGCATACCAGTGGCCTGTAAATGGTACCTGAAATTAACTTTGGGGTCATTAGTGGTTGCTGTAAACATATTTTGAGCCACTGGTTGTATAAGAGGAAAAAGTGTAAAGGATATGAATAGATTTAGAAATATTATTACACCAAAAGTGGTATAAAGGATATGAAACAATAAATAAATTTAGGTTTAAGTCTGTGGCTGGGTAGAGTTGGCAGATGGTCGCATGATTCATTATGAACAGACTGAGGTGGATTGCAAAGGAAGTTGCTTCTTATAAGAAGTAGGCAATAGCTTAAAAGATATTAGCCTCTTCTAATTTCCAGCTTATGCACAACTCATCATAAGCATGCTTTACCTTTTCTTTGTGTAATAATGATATAAAGTCTAATAGGTATGACTTCTTTCCTAGCTTCAGGAATGTGGTTGAATCTCTAGCCATTATTTGAACTTTAAGTTGCTTAAGGTTATATAAAAAGAAACCCTTATCAGTTGAAGCCATGTACTAGCATCAGGTATGAATCTCTTATGCTGTAGCAAAGAGCTCTTCACATTTCTGTATCATTGAACACCTTGCCAGCCCTTCCTGTCCTTTTTATACTATTTTTTCTCTTTTGTTGATAATCAAACATGATACAATAGACTTGATTTTTCACCTATTATGAATGAGGATGATATACATGGTATGAGATTTGTTATTAATAGAGAATCCTTTTTCCAGACAATTTTATTTCCATGCATTGTAAATGTTTCATTAGCAATTGCTTTGAGTTAACTTATAAACAAATGACCCTGGGGATATGGAATATGTATTCTACCCAAATATCCCTGTCTTGAGAGACACCTAATGGGTCAGGGGACTGGAACCCTCTTATTTCATTAACACTTTCCAAAAACAGGAACAGAGGAAAGAACCAAGGAAGGATATGTCCATGAAGGTTCAGGCTGGAATGTCTTGAATGTGCATGGTTGTAACTGGGATGATAAGAGAGAAATAAGTGCTGTGATTAGAGAAACCTGGATGTTCTGGCACTGAGTGAAACTTAGTAGAAGAGAAAGAGGGTAGAATAGTTCAGGAATGTTGAGGGAATAAAGTCTGATGTTGAAAGAGAGCTAGAGTGTAAGAAGTAGAAGTAGTCAGTAGGAACATTAGGTAGGAGCCTCTGCAAACTCTGCACTAGAGTTGCCCTCTACCAGTTGCTTGTTAAGGGTGAGGCACTAAATGCTAAGAAGCGGCACTGTAGTTCACTAGTTATGGAGACTCTATTGCCGTGGCCACCCCCTTGAGGGAGTTCCAATTGCATAAGGTGTCAGAGATATAGATAGATGTATAGAAAGAGTGTAAGAATTGAGTTGAAGATGACTGTGGGATAGATTGAAAGCACACTACAAGAGGTGGGTGATTGTTAGTGCTTATGCACCTGGTGGTAAGAGGAGGAAAAGAGTGCTTTATGGAAGAAGCTGAGTGAATGCTTTAGCATTTTTTATGCAAGGGATAGAATATTGATTCGAGAGTATCTGAATGCAAGGGAGGGTCAAATGGCACTTAAAGATATACTGGGGGGCATGGTGTCCCTAGTGTAAATGAAAATGGGAAGGGTTTGTCTAGCTGTTGGGTGAAAGAGAAATGGTGGTTAGAAGGACTTGATTTTAAAAAAGTGCATACATGAGAGTATGAGTTAGAAGGGCTGGAGATCCATGGGCATTATTCAAGTATGTACTAATTGACATGCATGCAAAGAAGTTGTTGGGTATGAAGGTGCTGAGAGAGGCAGCAGAAGGAATATTTGATCATTTCTTGGTAGAGGTTGAGTGTGAAATTTTTGGGGGTTTAAAGAAAAGAGGAAATGACATATATGAAAGAGGTGGTGAAAGTGAGTGAGCTTATCAAGAGATATTGAGTGAAGAATAGCATAGGGTGAGAGGAAATAAAACAGGAGAAATGGATGAGAAGTGAGAAGTACATAGGGAGGCACCACTTACATTTGCAAGTGAAGTGTATAGCATGCAAACAGTGGGATGTGGACAAAAGAAATGATGATGAGTGGTGGAATGAGGAAGTGAACCATTACTGACAGAGAAAAGGGCGGTGTATGGATGGTATCTGCAGGAAGAAGTGTGAGTGATGGGAGAAGTAGAAGGGAAAGTGGCAGGAGTTCAACTGAAGGGTTCTGTATGAGAGCTAAAAAGAGGGCAAATGAAAGATGGGGCGAGATAGTATCATTTAAATTCACAGAGAATAAGAAAATGTTTTGTAATGACCTGTGTGAGGAGAACAAGAGATTAAATGGAAGCAAAAATGAGGAGAGCAGATTGGGAAGTTGTAGCAGACAGAGACAAAGTGAAAAATAGATGGTGTGAGTATTTTTAATGAAAACTTGATACATGGTTGAAGTCAGTTCCAGATGAGCTTAGGTAAAATATTTATGTAATGAGCATGGTGGCAGAAAGAAATATTGTATTATTCATCAGGCAAGTTGTGTAGTGCGTGCTCTGTGCTAGCCATGCCTTTTGGCAAAATCTCATCTTAGTAAATCGTAGGTAAGTTAGTACACATTTTCTCTCCCTCTTTTCCACTGCCACCACCAACATTGCATGCACAGTGTGAAGTCTCTACAGAAGGAGGCAGTAAATAGTTCCATATGACAGTCTAGATAAACCCAGATGACAGATTAAGAACCTGCTATGATCAAATAGAAACAGAGATTTGGGGGAGTGGACATCCACAGTGAGTGAAATGACAAAGTGTATATATATAGACTGCTTTTCCTTAGAAACATTTATTCTGAAAACTAATACTGCAGTTTCGTACATAAAGAATATCAGAGTTTTATAGAAAAATTGAACAGTGTTTATACCATTGTAAGAAAATAACAGAAACCAAATGCTGTGAATAGAAAATAGAGAAATTGTGAGAGTATAGATTCAATAGAGTGATTAGTGAATGGTGAGTAAAGACCAATGCATCCTTGCCAGAAATACTAAGGGTTGGAAGGTCCTGACCTTGAGAGTGTATCTCTCATCCTTGTGTACTCTCAGGACACTACCTTGGAGAGAAAAGGTTTTTCCATTTTCTAATCCTACATTTTTGACAAAGTTTACAGCTGCATGTTAGATAGATATCTTTGTTATTGTCTCAGTTTCTTGAAGCCGGACCTTGGACTATGTTCCTGAAATATTTTTTTTTTCATTTGAATGTACATATTTTATGATGCCGTTATCCCTTTTAAGATGATAACTAGATATTTGATTACTAGAATGTTGCTGCCTTCCGAGAGCGTCTTGGAAGTAATAGAGTAATGGAGCGCCCTAGACCTC
>JAUTYZ010162483.1:0-10948 GCA_032273725.1 Panulirus interruptus
GGGAGTGTTATACTCCTTACCTAAAAGCAGTACACTGAATAGAGTGCTGTATCTTACAGTGGTAGAAGACCATCTGCTTCCTTTTTTATGAGGTTTACAGGTGTGATCACCTAATTCAGATCAAGACCCAATGGAGCCCAAACATGGACCTTGAATACTTCAGGAATCTTGCCAATTCCATGCCCAAACATCTGCTGATGGTAATCAAGGCCAAAGGAGAGATGAAAAAACACTCAAATGTAAGCGTGACATCACCTTTGGAAATATATGCGGCAGACAAGGCTTTTTGGGGACACTGTACATTACAAGAGTACAATATGAACTTTTTCTATGACTGAAATACATCTAAACTTCCGAATCTATTCTATTCACGAATCAAATACGGTACATTCAACTGCAAAAGCATAGTAGGAAGTCACACATACATACACACACATACACTATGGCAACCCATAGGATCAAAATATTTAAAAATGGTCCCCTTGCAGAAAAGTTTGGCCACTCTCATCTAGACCACGGCAGTAGACATATTCTACATCTTAAGGTACAGCTACACAACAAATAGAAACTAGTGCCTGCCTAGCCCACAACTTAAAAGTACTCTGAGGTTCTACTTTCTAATGTCATGTAATATGAAATCTTAACAATAAAAAAATTAAATTACAACATGGACAAAGAAATACAATTATTATCATTTTCTTTTTTTTTGTTGAAGGCTCCAGTCACGAACAAAAGTCCACATCAAGGCCAGGCCCCAATTGAAAGATAGAGAGAATTAAGAAACGGAAAAAGAAAAGACAAGGGAAACTATTTAAAAATTTTTGAGAAAGTGAAAGACCTGTCTTTTGAAATGAGCCAGATCATAGTTATTGGGAAAGACATGGGAAGATAGAGAGTTCCAAAGCTTCGACGAGTAGGAAAGACGCAGTTATCAAAACAGCATACCCTTGAGTTGCCGATGGCCACACAATAATCATGTGATGCAGCAGCTTGCCGAGTATTGTGTGGTCTAGCTAGTGGTGGGGGCACACAAGCAGAAGGTATCAACCCCTATCTGAATATGTTTGCAGATGATGCAAAGGTCATGAGGGAAGTGAAGAGCACTAAAGACTGTATGAAGTTATAAGGACACCTTTAAAGACTCCATTGTTGATCTAATACATTATTGATGAAGTTTAAACTGAGCACATGTAAAGTAATGATGATGGGTCACACTGAAGAATGGCCTCAATAAGAATATCATCTAGCATGAAATAAGCTGCTGAAATACATGTGAGAGAAAGATTTGGGAGCTGACATTATCTCTAACCTGTCACTTGGTGCACCTCTTGCATCACCCAGCACCTCATCCATCAGCCCCTTGTCATCACCTCTTCATGTAACACCGCCAATGGCCAGCAATGATAACATAAATGACCTCGCACCACCCCCTACTACACAACGTGACCAGATGTAGACCATCGCCACCCTTTCATCATGTCGGTAACATGAGCCTATTTGTCTGCTTCCGTTGTTGAATACACATTTTTGTATGTAATTAAAAGTTCTAATGAAATTTTTTTTATTGCAGTGTATTACCATTAGCATATACTACCATGGTATTAGAACTTGAGTAGAAATAGAGTTGGAGAAAGTCCAGTGCATACATTAAAGCATCCCTATTATAAATATTTAACCTATAGTTTGCTTTGTGTGAACATTTTCAAGACCACATCCCTAGCATAAGATTAGGGTCCGCTATGCTCTCCTTTTCGGTATGTGGCTGGTGCATGTTAGATCTGTATCGGTGGTCATCTTGTACACATATTTTTGGTCTCGCAACTGTGAGGGGATTCCCAGTGCAAAGCAGATAGTTCACTGTTTATTTTTTGCAATGCTTTTATGTATAATGATGGAACTGAATTTGCTTAATTCTATCTCACACTATCATGTGGTAGTGCTTAAACTTCTATCCTTGTCTGCATTCCAATCAAATGAAGCACACAATGCAACTGCTTCTGAGGAAAAAACACAATATGGTACAGCACTACTGAAAAAGCATAATGTGTTATTAGTGAGTGTAAGAATATTGTCATACACCTACTGGACACATTTAGGATTGCCAAGACTTACTTGCAATGCTATTGTGATGTGGATGCTCAGTTGGGGTGTATCTCAGTAGCTCACTCAGCAAAAGGCGGTACCTTGGGACACGTTGTACTGGAGTGATAAGCAAGGAGGGCAGTTTGGCTTGAACCTCTGGCCGGGATTCTGTCCCCATGAGCCATGACCCAAATCTGTTACTGCACCTCTCCCAGTCCTGCCATGACAGTTAATGTATCATCTTCATATTGCTGACATAAATAAAAAATGTTATGCCAAAGTAAAATGGGAAAATTGAAAAGATTGCAAAATAAGATTTATTTGTTTGAAATCCTGCCCAATGGACTGAGAATCATAAAGCAGTATAGAAATGGGATTTGGCAGTACGTAACAAATGCTGGTTTCGGCATCATGTAGATCCATCCATTTGTCACCATCGGTGTTCCTGATCGACCTGTTCCCTCCATCATTATCAGCACCATAATTTTGAATGGCCACATTGTTTTCATTGCTTCTGTTGTTGTTGCTGTCACTGCCTTTGTCCTCATAGTTCATTGTTATCACCATTGTTATTGTTGCTTTCTCTTGGTTATATATTCACTCCCATCATTTCTATTTTTGTCATCCCTGTTCTTATCATCTCAGATGTTATCATTGTCCCTATTGTTGTCTTTATCCTTAGTGTTACCGTAATTGTTATTGTTGCTGTTGCTACCGTATTGTCTCTGCCATTGTTACCATTATTATAGTCATTGCCATCATTTTCATTGTCGCTATTGCTGTTGCCATCGCTTTTGTCATTGCCATCGCTAATGTTGTCAGTATCACTGTCATCATCGAGAATGCATTCTTCCTCATAATGTCATTTTGTACGTAATATAATGCATCATAAGAGATGGTAATTAATGCTACTTTTTTTCTAATTCATATTATGAGTGAAAACTTTTGAATCAATATGTCATTCAAGAAGACTTAAGAATTGATTTATATTATTATAATGAAGACTTCGTAATTGATATATATTATTATGATAAAGACTGTGGAATTGATATCTCCTTTTATAATGAAGATTTCACTGGCTCATTAAAGAGTAGGAAGCCATGCGGTGTAATGGAGTGAAATTCTCACTCAGCGTGAGAGAGGTCTCCCCCTCCCCTTGACCTGAAGCACCACAGGAGCAGCAGCAGCAGCAGGAAGTGGTTCTGGAGCTGGTCTGGGCATATCTTAGGGGGGCCAGTCTGGGAATGTTGTAGGGTTTGTCTGGGGATGTTCTCAGGGCTTGTCTGGGGATGTTCTTTGGATGTTGGAGGGGCTGATCTGGTGATGTGTTATGGGCTGGTTTGGGGATGTTGAAGGAGCTGGTCTTGGATGTCAATGAGGTAGTCTGGTGGTCTTGAAACGTCATAAGGGATATCTCTGGGTTTACATAGAAGGTGGTTTTGGGTTGGCTTAGAGGATACCCTGAGGATGTTTTTTGGGATAGTCTGCAGTTGTCTTAGGGAATGGTATGGAGCTTTTCAAAGGAGCTGCCTTGGGACCCTTATAAGGGTGGATCTGGAACTGTCTGAATGCTAGTCTGCCTCTTCCTTAGGGAATGACTTGGAGTGTTGTAAGCAGTGGTATAGGCTGCCTTAAGGCTGGTCTAATGATGTCATTTGGGGCTTGTCTGGATTGGTCTTAAGTGCTGGCATAGACTGCCTAATAGGATGACCTGAAGATGTCTAAAGGATTGGTTTGGGGCTGTTTTCATTAGTGGTATGAGACTCATTGCCTTATACGTTGATCTGAAGCTTTTTTAAACTGTTGTAGATGGTGGTCTGTACAAAATTTTATGGGATGGTCTGAATCTGTTGTAGGGTTGGTCTGGGTCTATCTAATAGGATAATCCACAGCTGCAGTAGGAACAGTTTTGCATCTTTTGTAGGGTTTGGTCTGAGGCTGTCTTAGATGCAAATAATGAACTGTTTGTATGGCTAATTTAGGCATGCTTCAGAAACTTATTTGTAACTGTCATGGAGTCAGTTTGAGGCTTTCTTAGGGGTTCATCAGGGATTATCTTGGGAGTCGGTGTGGGGGCTGTCACAGGGGTCAGTCTGAAGCTGTCACAGGGGTCAGTCTGAAGCTGTTCTTGAGTTTGGTTTGATGCAGTTGTAGAGATGACAGAGTAAGTCTGTGCTTCTCCGTAAGGCACCCAGGACTTACTTAGGAGATTGGTAGTTTAGGGCTTCCTTTGAGTGGCCTAAAGCTTTCTGAGCTGTTGGTTGACTGTTTTGCTGGGTGATCAAGGGGTATAATAGAGACAAGTTTTAGGCTGCCATAGGGGCTGGTCCTCTCATCGGCTGGTCATGAATGTCGTAGGAGATTGATTGGAATTGTCATAGAAACTAGTGTGGAAGTGTCTTGGGGACAATCTGGGATTGTCTTAGGGCTAAGAGTAATTTAGTTGTTGTATGAGCTGGTTTAATGTTGCATTAGAGGCTTGTCTGGAATTGTCTTAAGGACTGAACTATAACTGTAATGGAAACTGGTTTAGCATTATCATGGGCATTGTTCTGTTGCTGCGATAAGGTTTGGTCTGGAGTTAACTCATAGGCTCACATGGAGCTGTCATTTTGTTAATGCCTGTTAATGCAGATAATCCACAGATGTCTTATGGGTACTTGTGGTACTGTCTCAGGAATGGGTGGCCGGTGGCCAGAGGGCTTTGCTGTCACATCTTAGGGTAGTAGGTTAAGTGAGATACATCTTAATTGAGCAAGAGGGTAACTTTGAATGCCTTAAGAAAATTTTTGTTTTACACACTTCAACATGCAGCAGTCTCCCATTAATATTGCAAGTTTATGCATGTTGTAGCATGAGTATTAGAAGCTCTCTTGATTAACAGAGACTCATCTGATGTTCACGTTTTCTTCTAAACAGCAGATGATTTTTCCTTGTATTAATATCAGTAATACAGATTTAATCGTACTCTTTCAGCATTGGTGAATAATATCAGCGGTAAAGGGTGAAAGCATTTCAAATACAACCAAGTGATCCATTATCAAGATTATAACATGCCTATAATGAAATGATGTATTGGTATTAGTTTTTTGAGAACAATTCTTTATGCTGTAGAGGAGCAAGAATTGCCATCCTCTGACCTATATATCTTACTCAAGAATTATCAGATTATCATTGTATTTTCTCTGAAAACAGTACTGTATTCGAACACTACTAGGAATTCATGGTATATAAAGTATTGTATAAGGGTGTGACCTGAGCTGCTCTTTCTAAACATCCTGAAACTTGATAGATACTGTTTGACACAAAAACCTGTTAAATTCTTATAAGAATAGCAGGATGAAAGGAAAACATTCTAGTGTTGTAGAACCTGTTTACTACTTTGCAAGAAGATGAGAGATGTGTTTTGCTCAGTATTCTTATCAAGGAGATACATTAATACAGTTTTTAACAAGTATTACATATCTTTGATAAGTATTATGCTCTTTAGAGTGCAGTGTTTGCCCTTTGAAAATCCCCATGAACTCACTTTGATTTTGGTTACAGTGAATTAAGCATGTGCAAAACAGATTACTAGGGTGTGTGTTGATACTGAGATTTTATAACAGGTTTTGTTGGGCTTGCTAGCACTATCCACAAGATGTTGTCTGAATCCCCAGAAGAAGTGTCCCTACAGCTGCTGGTGACTCATGTATATGTGAAAGATTCCACCAGAAATAAGTACAACCTTAAAATTGACCACCTCTCCAAACTTTTTCAAAACCTAAATGGAGCCACAGGTTTGTGTGAGGCTGTGTATTTTGTTTTCTCTTGTATGTAATCCATCATAAGGTTTTGGATATAGTGATTAACAAGTTTTAAACTTTTTATGATAGTTTGTATCGAAGGTTTCATTCATTTGACCCTGTTTTTGATATGGGTCCTGATGTTTAAAGTTTCCTTTTTCATTGGAGAATTTCTTTGTATGTTCAAGACGGAAACAGATTCATTTGTTGTGTTATGTAATACATACTGCAAAGGCCTCAGATGTCTCTAGGTTGGGGAACCCAGTTCTGCAGAACTAATTGCCATGAAAAGTTTGTTTCTTAGTGCACTTGAAATGCTTCTTGTAAATAGGAATATAGTTAATAGATAGATGGATACAAAGAACAAAAGTCATATATATGTATATATTTATTAAAGACATAAATTATAGGATTTCAATCATATTTTCATTAGTATGCTGTAGGGTACTACAAATGTTATAACAAGGTGGACACTAGTTCCCAGTACTTTCTATATTTGTGGATATTCATCCAACTAACTATAACTATGATGCTTGCTTGGGTCAGGTGATGTGGAGCTACGGTTTGCAGGAAAGGAGGCCTACCTCCAAAACACACTATACAATACTGTACCTGTGGTTGTGCGGGGAAATAACCACACCAATCTTGTTCTGCATACACTGGGATCTTACCTAGCTCGTTCCTGGAACCCTGAGGATGGATGCAGGTAAATTTAGATGTATTTTATCACTCACAAAGTATTTTCTCATCCATCAGTCTCATAGAGTCTGGGGGGTGAATGCAGGTTAAGTAGAAATATATTTTCCTGTACTTGGTTGGAATTGTACTTGTTCCATGAACCATGTTGTTCAAT
The DNA here is from genome assembly GCA_032273725.1 of Panulirus interruptus. NCBI lineage: Eukaryota > Metazoa > Arthropoda > Malacostraca > Decapoda > Palinuridae > Panulirus > Panulirus interruptus. The sequence goes on from JAUTYZ010162483.1 coordinate 6,721, forward strand.
GCATACTGAAGATTGATACAAACGAAATAGGGAACTGTTGGCCTTTGCATACAAGCATCCTACATACTCATTCGAAGAATGTTGAGGATAGATTAATGTAAAGTAATTTTAATGGGAAGTCCAGTTGGTGAGATTGATACACATGTTCAGATGGTCATTTTAGTTAGTTTAAACAATGATGTGATAAGAAGCCCAGAAGATGCCTTCTGATTCTTTGATTCATTAAAACTGTTCTTCCTTGTGATACTTGTATATAATCAAACTTTAAAAAAACTGAGTCAGTTTGATTTTACATTGCTTTTGGTAACTTTATTACAAATAGAGACAGGAAAGTTTGGACCATAAAAAATTAATAAGAGTTTCTTCACTAGCCTTGTCCCTATAATCTATTCCCTCTCTTACAGGGCATGCTGGGAGAACATGATCGACATCGAGGAAAAGGAGGAGGAGGAGCTGCCGAAAGTAACATTGGCCATCTTTGTGGAGAAAGCCACCCCTTTCATGGAGGAGTTCTTGGACAAGATCGATAGCATGGAATACCCACCCTCTAGGATGGATCTCTTCATTCATAATGCAGTAAGATGGTTTTAGGTATTTTATGAGTTTTAGAAATTTACATCTTTTACATATGCCTAAGAAGTGTTTCTTATTTAATATTATATAGCAGAGGTTTGGAATAATTATACTGCAGGTTTTATGCTTTTAACTGTCTGTTAGATTTTTTATGCTTTGAAGAACATTCATTGACAGGAAATAGTTAGGTAGTGATGTGTAAATAGATAAATGTGCTGCTGTTTTTAAGGGAATGTGTCCTTAGAAATGGTTTGTCTCTTTTTTAATGTGCATTTTGTTAAATTTGTTAATAGCACCATTGTTCATAACAATAAACGAAATGCTTTTACTTTGTAAACGTTCCCATTTCTGATGCAAAAAAATGTAGATAACGAAAGCACAATTGATTTTGTTAAAAGATTTTGTTAATCTACTTCTTTTCCAAAGCTTTACTTTTAATACTCTGCTTGACAAAATATTGATGTAGTAAATGATCAGATTACAAAAAATATAAGTAATAAAAATATATTTTATAGAGATTATAATTTGTTGTAATTTCTTGTCATTTGCACCTCTGAGCCTCTGTTCCCTGGTGGCCCAAAGGGCCATATGCCAACCCTTCCCCAGCCCTTGGCAGCCCGGGTGATAACCACTCTGCTAGATAGCTGGGTTTTCTTGTTTTTATTGGATTTATTCTGCCTTTTGCCTAGATGGGTAAAAAAAAATTTATATTTGGTTTGCACATCTTCTTTCTCTCCAGCCCCTTGCCTGATTATTTCCTTTTTTATAACTTCAGTTTTATATCTATTTACCAAACTTACTATCATTTTATTTTAGATTGACATACTTTTTGGTACTCAGTATACGTCTTTCCTTTTCCTTGCTAATTACTTGTTACCTTTACAGGCAGAGTACCATGAGAAGATGATAAACTCATGGGTGGAGGATGTTGAGGAAGACTTTGCCTCAGTGAAGCTCCTCAAACACAGTGACAACATCAAGGAATGGCATGCCCGCAAAGCTGCCCTGTGAGTTAACATATGTATGGTTTAATGCTTCATTTTATTGATGGATAGATCACTTTAGGATTTAAGACATTGTTGAAATGCTTATTACTGGTAAACTCAAAGGTGAGACAGGTTTTCCTCACTAATCGTGGGTTTATATCTTCTGAATTGTTGTTGTAGCTCTAACTTCATGTGGATGGGGAGCCACTATCCCTCAGGTGTCAGAAAATAGTCTTTTGCTCCTATAGCTATTTTGTGGAAGTTTGGTTAAGTATTGTCTTTGTTAGTTAATTGGTAGGCATGTATAGACTAGGTTTGTTGTGATGTGTGGGTTGATCTTGGAATGTGGTGGATACTATGTGTTTTTGAATTTTGAGGTGTTATGTTGACTGACAGATGGGTGGTGTCCCTACTGTAGATTAACAAAATACATTTTCATGTTTCTTAGGAGGGTGATTTACATGATGTAAATAATTGGTGTAAGTGTGTTTAGTATGCTGTTCATTTGGAGTCCATGGATGAATGAGGTTGCTAAGTGGTTGCATATGTTGATGGCTGTATTGGTGTTACTGGACTTCTCCTACTTGAGGTTATATCCCGAGTGTAAAGTCACTGTTGGCTAGACTGTGTCGTTGGAAGTACAGTATCGTCAAAGGTTTGATCTAAATAAGCACTTGATCATTATAGCCCTTACCATTACTCAACATCATAGTACCACTCCTCTGTTTTGCAGAGACTACTGTGTGGAGCAGGACTGCCAGTACCTCTTTTCTGTGGATTCTGTTGCCCACTTAGACAACCCTTATACACTGAAGCTCCTAATTGAGCAGAACAGGTAAGTACAAAAAAAAAAATATGTTAATAAAAGAGGGGGAAGGGTCTCCACATATACATAAATCCATCTGGATTGTTCAGTCAAGTTAACCTTTACTTGCATGATAAACTGAGCCAAGATTGTTAATTTTTCCTTTGGTTAAACATGTAGTAAGTAGATGAAATTGTTTCTGGATCATCTGAAAATTTCTAAATACTTATTGCCATTTCCTACTTTAGTGAAGTAGCATCAGAAACAGACAAGCATCTGCCTAACTCACTGACATCCACTCTCTGGCTTGTATGTATAATATACCAAAACCAGAACCCCCCCATCCTCAGCCAAGTTCACAGACCATTCCATGGTTTCCCTTGAGCACATTATAGGCCCTGATTCAGCTCACTGATAGCACGTTGCTTCCTTTATACCACAGCACTCCAATTTGCTCTATCCCATGGGTGCCTTTCACTTTCCTGAATATTCAGACCCTGATAACTTGAAGCTTTTTCCTCTCCATCCTTTTACCTCCTACTCAATCTCTCCCTTCCACTTGCTTCCTCCATTTTTGACGCTTATATCATCGTAGCTAGTTTCTCGTTATTCTTCTTCTCCGTATGTCCAGACCATTTCGGCACACCCGTGTCAGCTCTCTTAGTCATACTGCACTTACTACCACATTTCCCTGATACACTTTCATTCCTTATGTGAATAACCTGTCGTACATCACATATTGCCTGCAGGCATTTCATTTCCAATGCATTCACCCTCTTCTGTTCTTTTGCTTTCAGGGCCCAAGACTCATGTCCTTACAACACTGTTGGGACTACTGTACCTTTAGACATACCCACCTTTGGCCTAAAAGACACTGATATCTCCTTCCCCATAGTCCCCTCTCCCAAGCTAATACTCACTTCAGCTTCCATTATTCCATCTGCTGCTGTGTCTATTCCCAGGTATCTGAAGTACTCCACTTCCTCAAGGTTCTCCCCTTTTAGCTTTACTCTCAAACCATCTTGTTTCATCTCCCTGTTGCTTTCTTCTTTCACACACTCACCCAAACTCTGTCACAAGCTTCTGGAGTTTCACTCTTAAGTCTGCAACTTGAGCTGTGTTATCTGCCAATAATAGCTGATCTCTCTCCTGTATGCTGTCAACTTGCCCATTGCTTTGAGACCCACGTATTCACCTCCCTCACCACCCTGTCCACAAACTGAATTAACAACAAATGGTGACACCACACATTCTTGATGCAGACCCACCTTTTGTGAGAAGCACTCACCCTCCTCCGTTCGTACTCACTCACATGTCTTATTCTCCTATGTAAGGCGATGGTCATATTGATAGCAACAGGTTAAATCTTTTGCCAATATTATAAGAGCCTAGAAAGGTGTAGGAATAATACTTTAACTGTTTCTTCCTGTTCCACAGGGATGTTGTAGCACCAATGATGATTCGACCATACAAGGCATGGAGTAACTTCTGGGGTGCTATCACCAATGATGGTTTCTATGCTCGTTCTATGGACTATATGGAAATTGTGCAGAACAATAGAAGGTATTATTTTTATAGAATGATTTCAGATTTTTACTATTCTCTCTATCTGTCTATGTCTCTTCTGCCCATTTCCTCCAGAAACTCTTTCAAGGGGGTGGCCATGGTGAAAGGGTCTCCATAACTGATGAACTCCAGTGCCACTTCTTTGCCTTTAGTGCCTCAACCTTAACAGGGCACTGGCAGAGAGCAACTCTAGCACAGTGTTTCCAGAGGCTCCTACATAATGTTCCTAACAACTACTTTTACCTAATGTTCCTGCTTAATGTTCAAACCTACTTCTACCTAATGCTCCCACCTAATG
>JAUTYZ010162592.1:0-10948 GCA_032273725.1 Panulirus interruptus
AACATGGATTGCCATGTTTCCTGGCCCCAAACACTGTATTTCTTGCAAAATTTTACTGATAAATCCCAGGTCATTATGAAATAACTTTAGAACACTCCTTAACAAGTCTTATTCAAGCAAGTTAGGGTTCTTCTGCATGATTTTACATGCTGTCAGGGATGGGCAGGCCTTAACTTGTCTTGCAATCACTTTACAGGTCTTAGGAGATGTTAATCTTGGCCTTTCAAGCTTGCGAAGAGTAGCTGGTAAAATGAATGCCCCTAATTCCCTAAACTGCTTCACCAACCTTTGGACATTTTGGTGGCAGACACCTGTGTGCTCAGCAATATATTTCAAATTGTGTTCTACTTTGTATGAAGCTATCACTGCTGCAATCCCCTCCTTTGTTGTAACTCTCCGGGGCTTAATGGAATGGCACAAGAGCTAGGTAATTGTGGGCAAATATGGAGAAATTAGATAACCAACACGCAAAGACAAACAAAACAGACTGCTAGAAACAGACTGATGGTTATGACACATTATCATTGTGGTCAAACATATGAATTGTGCTATTGATGCACAGCTTAACATGTTACACTTGCCAGAATCTTTATAAGAGACTTGAAACAATTTCCAAAATAGTTAAAGTTGACAGACATCTCGTACCTTAAGTTTTGGTGCACAACATTTATCAGCATATTTGTTAGTCACATTTACATAGACTACATGTTGTTCCCCTTCATGTATTTCTAAGTTGTTTTGAAATGGCACCACATAAATGATTACTCTTTACTTGTACTGCACATGTTGATACTTACAAGGATGTCTGATAGGTATTTTAAGACCTGGAGAAAGCTGTTGGCTTTCACAGTAAAAGAGAAATTTTTTTGGCTGCTGAGGAGAAAAGTCAATTTATGCCTTTGATAGTAATAAGAATGTTGCTGACTTTATTTGTATCCTAAAGCATAAGTGTTAATACCGATGCTTTGATATTTTCTAAATATGTATCTACCCATTGTTATTTCACCACTATTAGTTATACTGCAATGAAAGCAGCCAGACCCACAGAAAGGGTGGGAAAACCGGGGTAGAATCCTCAGGCCCCAGGCCTTTAGGGGGCCTGAAAGATATGAAATTATAAGATATCAATAAAGTAAGTGATAAAACAACAGAAAATATAAGTATTAAACAGATTTTAGAGATAATAATTTGTGGCAGGCTTTCCCTCATGTGGGCCCTTTAGCCCCCTCTCTGGGGCAGCCCATGAGGCCATTATATGTCAACCCTTCCTTAGGGCCTATGTCAGCTCTCAGTGGCCTTGAAGGCAGCATTAAGTGTTCCATAGAACACCCATCTAGGTTTGTATGGGCATTTGTTTCTTGCAGGGTTGTTATATGGTGGCTTTATTTACTTAGGGGTTTTTGTCATTTATTCAGGGGCATTATTGGACTTATATCATTGAGTCACATGGGGGATTAGCTCCAGTGACTTTGTCTTCACATAGATACCTGTCTCTTGTAGGACTGTTGCCTCATTAAGGAGCAACCTTTAGATGTAGGAGCATTTTCTAATTTAAGGTATAATGTTTCATTTGGAAGCAGCATCTTGTTAAGGGATATTGTCTATTTTAAGGGAATTTTCATATGTTGGGCATTGTATTGCATAAGAGCAATATTTCAAGTGAAGCATTGCCTAACATAGGATATAATTTCCAACACAGGCAATATCTTCCATGAACCGTTGTCTCATACAGGGACAGTGTCTGACAAGGGAACATAGGAACCTTTACAAACAGATATTTTCTCATATATAGACATTGTTTCATTTACAAACATTTTTTTACATAGAGACAGAATCTGGCCTGGGACAAAGCACATTGTTTTTGTAGGTAAGGAATTATGTTTAAGAGGCATGATGGTGTTTAAAGTTTCATTAAGGAAACAGTCATGATACCAGGGAGATGATTGAAAAAGTTCAGGGTTTTACAGGGAGCATTATTATGGAAGAGATAGTAATCATAGGAGGAAGTGAAGGTAGTATTCAAGAAAACCAAAGAAAGCTCAATATATTGTAAACTGAAAGAATATGATGTGGCTCTGGACTATTTAAGCCTGGATAATTCATGTAGATTATAGATTACTGGAGTTGTGCATAACAATAAAGCACAAAGTGAACTACAGTATTTTCTATTATCTGTAATTTGGTCAACTATTGTTTTAGTATAGTTTGCAGTCCAAATTCTAAATTCTGTAAAACCTCTGTTATCCAAAATGCTTGGGAAAGTCAACCATTCGGGATTAAAAATTTTTGGTTATTCAAAGGTTTTTGATATATCAAATAATTCAAAAATTTTAATATTTTAAATATATTTTACATATTTGTAAATATTTTACGAAGTGGAAATATTAATATATGTAAGCAAATAAAGTAAAGTCCTTCATAAGTGCCACCTTGGACTCTTCTGTGGCCAGTCTCTTGCACAACTCCATCTTCTTTTTGAGGCTTAACACATTCCTCCTGCACTCCGTGCAAGACATAGAAGGCTTCAAGGAGCTGTTAGGCAATTGCTGACGATACTTGAAAGAGGCCATTGTCCACAGTAGTAATCTAGGGTGCACAAAGTACACAAATGTGCAAGAATAGCACACAACACACACCAGAAAGCACCAGCACCCAAAACACTGGGTGGTGAGTACACTAATTGGTGTGGCATGGTGCACGCTTGATTTGAAATATTTTTAAGAATGTTTTTTAATTATTTCATTTTTTCAGATAATAGAGGGTTGCCAACCAAAATTGAAAAAAATACATTGTATTGAACATTTTGTTGGCTTGAAGTATGGATAACAGAGGTTTAACTATATAGTAGATCAGAGGCACATTAGAAAAATTCTTGAGGCTGCTTGTAAAGTGACAAAATTTATTTTATCAAAGATTTTGGCTTGACATTAGGGGAAAAAGACTTCATTAAATAAGAAAAGTTTTTGACATAATACTATAATGTTCTCTTGATTTCTTTCAAAACTTAGTAAGTGCATTGTTCTTATGTTTAACTCAGTGGGGGGAGAAGGTTATGGTCATGGGGTTATTACACGTTTTTTTACATCACATTTGCACACATTTTATTTATTCATTCTCATATACTGAAATTATGCAGTGTATACAAAATCATTTGAGTTCATATTATTTCCATAATGCATATATTGCACATCACTGTTTGCTTCACCTCCCATTCAGGAAATCATACAGCATACTGCTCATGACACAGCTTGTATTCCTTGTGCTTTTTCTGTTGAGAAAAAATTTCCATCCTTCATCTTCCCTATGGCTTATAATGACATCCGGAGGGAGACAGTGAGGAGATAATACCAATAGTTAGCAGAGGTTAAAATATCCCAGTAAACTGGACTAATCTAATGTCTTGATACTGAATGAGGCTGTTTATCATATTTGCACCATACAACTTGTCTTATACAGTTGCACACTGTCATTGATATACTAAATATGCTTTTTCAAAGGCATCTACAAGATGTCATAAATGCTCTATATATTAGTAGCATGTTAGTGCATACATGCATCATAAAAGCAAAATTGTTATATTGTAGTCCCTATATGTGTAGAGAAAACATTTTCTCATGAAATATGAATACACTTGCTTACCATATGTGTTGTAGTAGTGTGAGCATTGTCATCAGTAATCATGAGAGATTTATGCATGATTGAAGGGAATCGCTGCAGTCCTTCCATGACAATCAATATCCCCAGGCCCACACCAGGAATGATAGTAAAAACATGATGTATGCCCCGTAGTTATTACATGAATCTTTATGTGCAAAAGGTGTATGTAAATCTTTGCATTGTAAAATGCATGGCTGTGTTGTCAGAGGCATTATAGGGTAATCCTGTGGACTCCCCACACATTTAATGGCTATAGTTAAGGGTAGAGGAGTATGTTGATATTGATTACTGTAGTATTCCTTAATTCTTTATTATCCTTAACTTCTCAGAATGTCTCAAGCACTTTTAGAATTAGTATGTGCTTTATCTTTTAGCTAAGGAAGACATATTTATTGTAATAGCTGGCAGTAGAATGTTATGAAGAAATTCAGATTTTGTAACTAAATTGTAATTGATTTGAGAGTTTTATTGAAATTATGGGACTTTGTAGAAATGCAAGATTTCTGCAGATATGACAGTGCTTCACAGCTACATGATACCAGTATGTTGTATACTACTGTGTTGTATTACCCTTCCTGATCATTGACTAGTTTTATTTAGTTTAGTACAACATCTCTTTTTACCGAGTTGTCATTATTACAAAAAATGTTTTATGTAAAAGTAATAGAAAATATTACCACATCATGATAAAGATTATTTGACAGTAGAGTGATTTGCTGCAGTTTGATGTATTGACACTAGCACTTATTTGCAGGGACTCAGAACATCATCCGTCGCCAGAGCTTAGTCAAACTCCATTCTCTTACCATTGAGGCCCCTATTACACGAGTTTTCAACATAATTACTGCTGCTCAGGAAAACTCTCCTGCCTATGTTGCACAAGCTTTGGAGAAGGTTCTGGAGATACTGCGATCAACAGAACTCTACTCCCCACAACTAATATCAGCTGGCCATGATAACGTGAAACCTGTCCCTGCTGACCCTGTTGCAACTGATCTCCTTGGTGGACTCTTGGCGGTAGGTTTAGCTTTTAATGCAAGGTCTTAACCAATTTGTTGTTTACTTCATCTGTACTCAGGGACTACTTGGCCTTTACATAACCTTCTCCAGACCCCAGTATCAACACATGCACTTCTCTAGCCATCCATCTTATGCTTTAACTTTAATAACAATACACCTTTGAGTAACCCTTGCCATTCCAACAAAGCTCCACCCAACCCCCATCTTGTGGAGTTGTGGCTGGGGACCACCAGTTCTGCAAAATGAATTACCACAGAGGTTACTTGTCACCATGTTTGTGAGCTTCAAACCTCCAACTGTCTGGCAAGATACATAGATTCATTTGACTAAATGTGAGATGAATAAGTGATAAATGTAAAGAGATGAGAGTATTAGATATCCTTAGAAAAGATAATCTAGATATGTTAGGTATGCACAAGACAAAGTTAAATGGCAGTGAAACATTTGACTAAAATTCAAGTGTTACTGAATCAAAATTACAGGTCGGGAATCCAAAATCTGAAATCCTTGCAGCCAGATGTGTTTCAGAATTTGGATTTTTTTAATTTTTGGAATATCAGGATAATTATTGTAGTTAACCCAGTGGGGTCCCACACTGTAGCCATGATTTTTTTTTATACAGATGTGGTAGCTCACCCAGCAGTGTCTAGGGCAAAGTCTAACCCTATAACAGGTATAAATGCCTATTGTATACTGAAATGGATAAACTTACTTTGGAAGGCTTGACAAACCGTTCACTGTATTCCTATCCCACTCCACTACCACTTACCAGAATCCCTCATCACCAACATTCTCAGTAAAAATCTTTACTATTTGAGTTATGAACAAAGAACCACACTTCAATAACACAAGCCCAAGGGGAGACATTAGTGTTCCTTTAGGGGAAGCAGTATTCCTTAACGGGAAGTGAAGGTGGCACGCACCACTCCGCAAACAATGAGTGTGTGAGATGACTGATGCACGAGTTAACATGTACTCTAATAATGTTGATCCACAATGGTATCATAGGTTAGGCAAAGTCTTCATAACTCACAGGAAAAGTAAAAGAACATCTTTCCAAGTTTTCTTCTATTTCCCAAGAGTACTTCATGGGGGAATAACAAAAGATTATTACATGAAGGTATATGAACAAATCTGAAAGGAACAGGGCTCCTAGCCTGACCCACCTGAGAAATAAGGGTGCACCTGAAGAACACGGTGCCCAACCCAAACTCACATGAATTCAGTCTGGGATACATCGAGTTATGAAGATGTACCGTAATGTGGTGAGTGAAGTGATTATGGTAGTGTTAACAAAACACATTATACGTTTATCTTCCAAAACTTACCTATAATTTTCCCATAATGATTTTGAAACACTGCTTATTTGAGTTATTACCCCTGAGAACTATACTTCAGGAAAACAACAGGCCTGTAGCTGAAGGCGAAGCTGTGTTCCTATGGGGGGAAGAGTGTTCCTTAGTGGGAAACGGAGGTGGTTCACACCGCTCCACAAACAGCAAGTGTTTGTATTGACTGGTGTGTGAGTTAACATGTACTGTAATAATGTTGATCCAAATCTTCATAACTCCAGAGAAATAAAAGAACACCTTCCCAAGTTTTCATCTGTTTTCCAAGACCTCTTCAGGGAGAATAGCAAAAGAACATTATGTGAAGGTATAGGAACAGGGCTCTTAGCCTGACCCACCACTGCCTGAGGAACAAGGCTGCACCTAAGGAACATGATGGCCAACCCAATTTCATGTAAATTCAGACCAGGCTATAGTGAGTTTTGAAGATGTACCATAATGTTTGAATAATGTGGTGAGTGAAGTGGTTATGGTAGTGTTGACAAAACATACCTTATGTTTATCTTTGAAAGCTTACTGATAATTTTACTCTAGTGTTATTGAAACATTACTTATTGAGTTATCAACAGAGAACTGTACTTCAGAAATATAATGGGCCTGGTGACAGGAAGGAAACAGTGCTTCTTAAGGGAACAGTGTTCCCTGGTGGGAAGTTAAGTTGGTGCGCACCACTCAGCAGACAGTTAGTTCCACCAAAGTACATCTGTATTTTAGCTTTGGTCCAATACCTACATTATCTTAAGATCTCCCATGAATCTCGTTGTTATGGAACTGGCATTCCAAAATTGTCTATAATAAAACTTTTGAGGTTTTGGTGGATGACCTGGTACCTGTGGGACCACCACTAGACAGTGTGTTTACCAACCACACTTACCCAGGCAGTTGAGGTAAGCATTGCATTTTTACAATCATACAGGTAAGATATGGTCACTGTTTCATTCATATCAGCAATACAGATTTGTATTTCATCAATAACTGCATTAGGCAGTGAGTTCTGCTGTTTGACATTTGCCACCCCCTATGATAAATCCTAGACAGGGGCCCATTCCATACTGTAGATAAACATTTTAGCTGATATATTTTGCTTGCAACTGTAAATTGTTTATTCTTGTTATATATGAGTTTTATCATTAGAATACTAAGCAACTCTCAGCCACTTCAACATTCTTGGGCCTCTGAAAAACTGAGGTTGACTGTTATATGAGATAAATGATAAATGAAGGATATTTTGCTCGAGAATCCTGAGTCAGTGGTTATTTGAGATCACCGGTTACTCAAGTATATACACTATACATTATCTGATTTACTAGTGAAATGGCAACAGCTACTACATCAGTCTAATTTACATCATAACAGAGCATGGTATATTGAAGGTAAAGTAAGATGTTTCAGGTATAATCCATACATGAGAAGTAGATGGAGGAAATGTTTGGTCTAGAATGTAACCTCCCTTATACCATGGGTTTTGATTACCCATACAACGACTTTCTTCTATAACGACAGATCACTGGGAATGTAACCCCGTCATTATACGAGGACCACCTTTATTTGGATTTGTCTTTTTGGCGGATAGTGCAGCATTTCCTTCCTCTTAGAGCTATAGCGAAGATTCATGTAAACAAAGCAGACAACATTTGATAACAGTGGCGCCATCTTATGCCAGCACAAATAACTGAAAGAGTTACTAGGTATTTTTATTAGCATTACATCATTCAAAATTTTGTAAATGAGAAATGTTTTCTTTTCTTTTTCTCATTGTTACCCATTGGGATATCTACAGCTGTTTTTGACATTGTGATTTTGAAATAAAAGCCAAAAGTCACAAAAAAGTAAAGAAGTATCAGAGGGGAATGTGCATATGTGTAACTACTAGCAGCACTGACAAACAGTTGACTCCTGAAGGCAGAGGTTAAGACTTTTATGGTATGCATCAGGCAAGGCTTGGAGCTGCTCGGGTTGTTTCTTACTCATTAGTGATGCTCTGCAAAAGCTTCAGTTTTTGGAGGTTTTTGGATTTAAAAATTTCTGATTTTGGATTCTCTACCTGTGCTAATATTTGCTTGTGTGCAATGTAATGAAAGGATCTGAAGAATTCATTTTAGATAAAACCTGAAAGAGGAGTGTAAGGAGTGGATCCAGACGAGAAGCTTAATTTGATGAGTGACATAAATGGATGGATGGAGATGATTGAAAGATATAGGTAAGTATGGGGTCTTTGTCAGAAATATTAATGTTGAAATACTACATAGATCATGTGCATTAGTGGGTATGTGTTTACCAAAGTGCATACTTTCAACATGAGGATGCCTATATATATACACACTGTTGTTATAAGGAGACAAGGTGGTCAAGAATATGAATCATGTGCTTGTGGTAAGAATGAATATGATAAGTAGTGTGCATGATTAAGGACATTTCTTAATAGAGTCTGCCACAAAGGTATGTTGCACCATATGAATAGGTTGTGGTAAGAGAGGATCAGCATGGATGAATGAAGATTTGGGAAGTTGGTTGATCCAGAAAAGGGAATGTAAGCTGAAAAATCTAGAAAATAGTATTGAATGGTGGAAAGAGAATGTATTATCTAAAGTTTTGATAAGAAAATAAAATAGTTGATGAGCATGAATAGAGAAAGCAAACAAGAATCTTCAAAAAAGTTTAAAAGGATAAATGAAAGTTTAATAGCAAATGATAAGCTGTTATGGAAGGAGGTAACTGGTGCAAAAGGGATCTCTCTATGAAAATCAAGAAATGTCTGGGAGATCAATTGTGACAGGATGTAATATAACCCTTAAACAACAGGTTTGGCTCAGAAATCCCAATTAACAGATTGGTTTTGCAAAAGTGAAAGAAAGTAAGAAAAAGTAGTATAACTAACTTTGCAGCTACCTGTTTTTTTGTAATTACCCATTTAGCTGCTTAGAAAAGAGTTCTGCACTCATAAGGCCCCTTCTCTTGAACTTTCTTTACTATCAAGTTAGTCTTTTACCATCAAGTACTCTTTTAAACAGCTGTATGCTGCTTGCATTCACACTTTCATTTTTTGGCCTATCCCAACCATTAGCCATCTATACACTTAAAAGCAATTCTTTACATCCTTTCTAACATGCTTCTTACTTAGCTTCTTGTTATGGCCTCTGGTTACTGTGGTATCACATCTCTTAAAGAATTGTATAATTTTGATATTGTCCACATGATTTAGAAACTTGTACACTGTAAACAGGTTACCCTTCTCTCTTTTTTCTTCCATGGTACACAGATTTGTAGTTCTCAGTCTCTGATTGTAGTTCAATTACCATCTTAGTTGCCCTTCTCTGGACCCTCTTAATTAGAACTTTGCTTCTTTTGTTGTGTTGACCAGACTTGAGAGGCCTGATGCAGTTTTAGTCATATTTCTTTTGAACAGTTTGCCAAACATTTCTTTTTCTATGTATTTAAATGCTTTCCCAATATTTAGCAGCAGATAGTTTGCGTCTTTCACAGGTTTCCTAATGTTTATCTCTGGTAACAAGTAGGTGCAACTTTGAAATGTCTGTTTGAGTTCCTGTCACCAAGGCTTGGAACTGTGACTCATATTTTGCAGCTGTTTCCCATAGTTTCTGTAGAGACTGGCCACATTAGGATTGACTGTTATCACATTTTTCTTTCCCCTTTGGATAGAGAGGCTGTGGAATTCTCATTCTTTCAACTTTCCCTCTTCCTTTAACCTTTCTGCCTTTAAAAATCAGGACTATATACACCTGAGGTGCTATGATTAACTTCATTCTTTTTCTTACCATATTTTTTTCATCCAGGATAGCCATGCTTTAGATATGTTTTAACCATACCATGTTGGTCGCTATGAATATAGAAAGTTGGTATATTCTAAGCATTTAAGTTTCCTAATATATCCATAGCAGGGGTGCTTTTAGCTGTTTGTTTGTTTGGTTCCCCATATCCCCACTGGTATCGTTCTCACTCAAAAAGCCCACAAAATTCCCTGCTTCATTCCCTTTTTGTCTTTCTATTTACACTTATGTTGTGTTTTTCCTGATATGTATAGGGATAGGCTGTCTTGGGGTTAGAGAACAGACTTAACCTTGTCAAGTTTATTGTTTCTGCTTTGGCTTATGGAATATTACTTGCTTGTTCATGCAGTGATAATAGCTTTGTCATGTTCCTTCAAATGGTTAGGGATAATAGTATATTTGCCTTACTTCAAAATTGATGAATAGGTCTCCCAGCTTTAAGATGAATTCAGTCTCTGTGATTACCAGTTTGGATTGATCAGTCCTCTTTTTTGTTGTATTTCTGTTTCTCTCATCACATGTCTAACCATGTTTCTCAGTAATAGACTTGCTTGCCAATATATTACCTTGCTTTCATTGATATCTGAAGTGTAGATGGTGTACAGTGATTAAGATGGTGGATATCTTAACCAGTGATTGGTGCAACTAATGCTTACTGACATCTGCTTACACTACACTCAGCAGATACCATCTTATTTATGGCTGTTTTTCTCCTCCCACAATGCATTTTGCTCCAAAAGCTCTCGAGGGGCCCTCTGACTTTCCCTCTTTTCCCTAACTTGCAAAATATGTGTCTTAATTGTGTCCTCTGTACTCTTGAAATTCCTGGATCGTGTTGGAGCCTCCCAGCTTACCAGAGCCTGCTATCTGTATGTTTGTACTGAAATGGTTTGGACTTATGGAAAAGATGAGTAAAGAAAGACTGACTAAGAGGACTTGTGCATCAGAAATGGAGGGAGCAAGGGGGAGGGGGAGAGGGAGAAAGAGATGGAAGGATGGAGTGAAAGTGACTTTGGGATATCAAGGCCTGAACATTCAGGAAGGTT
The DNA here is from genome assembly GCA_032273725.1 of Panulirus interruptus. Taxonomy (NCBI): domain Eukaryota; kingdom Metazoa; phylum Arthropoda; class Malacostraca; order Decapoda; family Palinuridae; genus Panulirus; species Panulirus interruptus. Next base: position 10,861 of record JAUTYZ010162592.1, read on the forward strand.
GGAGGTGTGCATGAGATAGAATGAATTAGAGCAATGTGGTATACATGAGGCAGCATGCTATCATTGGGCTGAACCAGAATATTTGAAG
>JAUTYZ010162813.1:0-10946 GCA_032273725.1 Panulirus interruptus
ATGGATGGGGTGGTTAGGGAGGTAAATGCAAGAGTTTTGGAGAGAGGGGCGAGTGAACAGTCTATGGGGGATGAGGGGGCCTGGAAAGAGAGTCAGCTGTTGTTTGCTAATGATACAGCACTGGTGGCAGATTCGAGTGAGAAACTGCAGAAGTTGGTGAATGAGTTTGGAAGAGTGTGTGAAAGGAGAAAGTAGGGAGTGAATGTGAATAAAAGCAAAGTTATTAGGTTTAGCAGGGTTGAGGGACCAGTTAATTAGGGTGTGAGTTTGAATGGAGAAAAATTGGAGAAAGTGAATTGTTTTAGATACTTGGCAGTGGACATGGCAGCAAATGGAACCATGGAAGCAGAAGTGAGTCATAGGTTAGGGGAAGGGGCGAAGGTTCAGGGAGCACTGAAGAATGTGCGGAGAGAGAGAACATTATATGCAAGGGCAAAAGGGTGTGTTTGAAGAAATTGTAGTTCCGTGGATGCAAGGCATGGGCTATAGATAAGGCTGTGTGGAGGAGGAGGGATGTGTTGGAAATGAAAAGTTTGAGGACAATATGTGGTGTGAGGTTGTTTGATCGCGTAAGTAATGAAAGGGTAGGAGAGATGTGAGGTAATAAAAAGAGTAAGGTTGAGAGAGCAGGAGCAGGTGTGCTGAAATGCTTTGGACGTTTGGAGAGAATGAGTTGACAAAGAGAATATATGTGTTAGAAGTGTAGCGAACAAGGTTTATGGGGAGACCATACTGGAGATGGAAAGATGGAGTGAACAAGATTTTGAGCAATCAGGGCCTGAACATGCATGAGGGTGAAAGGCATGCACAGGATAGAGTGAATTGAAATGATGTGGTATACTGGGGTCAACGTGCTGTCAGTAGACTGAACCAGGGCACGTGAAACGTCCAGGATAAACTATGGAAAGGTCTTTAAGGTCTGGTTGTAGATAGGGAGCTGTGGTTTTGGTGCATTACATATGACAGTTAGAGAATGGATGTGAGCGGATGTGGCCTTTCTTTGTCTGTTCCTGGCACTACGCTGCTAATGCAGGAAAAATCTATCAAGTATGTACTGTACAGGAAGAGAGTTTTATACTCGTGCAACTTTTTGAAGTGTTCCTTGATAATCTGATGGAGGTAAATGAAGTGTCTTCCTGTCAAACACCATATGTTATAGAGACAATTGTGTCTTCTTTTTATGTTACTGAGCTCACTGTGCACCATTGTTACTTTCTTTTGTTTTAACTATTTACAGGTTGCTATTGATACCTGGAGCTACTTTGTTATGTTGGTGATGCGAGATAACTTTCTAGAGGAGCATACATTTGGACTTGGGGAAAGCAAGACAGAAATCCAGCTTCAGAAACAATTGTTTGGTGAAGAAGCCCTTGAAGGTAGCAAGAAAAGGAAGCAGCCATCGCAACAAAATGAATGTATGCTTCTTGAACTCGAAGAAGAGGTATAGTAAGTTGTGATGAAATTCTTTTATCTTAAGCAGTTCCATGATGTTTGTTGTGCACTATAAATACTTTATATTTTTTTTAGGGTACACCTTTTCCCCACTATGCACAGATGTGTTTCTGGAAAGATGCATGAACAGTGAATCTACTCAAAGTTGACTTAATAGCATTACATATGGAACCTTTGCATAGATCACACCTGAGCTTAAAGGTGTCTGTTTCTGTTTTTGATCTTCCACCCAGATCACCAGCATTTTTTTTCCGTTATGTCTCTCTTCTCTCTTGAGATCTTTATAACAATGGGTGAAGAAATTTAATGATAGTGGCAGCACTGCTACACAGACCCATGTGAAACACCCTCAAAAGGCCAGAAAAACCTCTACCCATACTCTGAATGTTCTCAAATATCAAGTGGATGCTCCAAACTTGAGTGCAAGAGAGTTAAGAGAAAAAACCCTAAACTACTCAGTATCGTAATGGTAAGGACAGCGCAGCAATGCTTACATGAGGACCTTACGTACTGGAGCTGCAGGCTGCTTTCCAAACCGCTTGTGACCCAGGCTCCAGAAGAAAAGAGTAAATTTTGGCAAGAAATATGTAATGTGGGATATGGCTAAGCTCAGAAGCGTCTTATGGAGTGATAAGTCTACTTTTTCTGTGACAGGTGGCCGTGGTGGGCATCTGTACGGTAAACTAGGCTGCGATCCATTTAACCCTAAGTACACTGCGAACACTATAAATTTCCTGCTCCAACTATGGTATGGGTTTGTTTCAGTTATTATGTTGTTGGGAACCTTGTAGCGTTGCCAAAGAATGAAACTATGAACAGACATAGCTAACTTGAGCTACTGTGTGAAAACCTTCCAAATTCATTCAAAAAGTTCACAGCCGAAGTGCACATGCATGCAGGATGGGGCCCCTGCCACACTGCCAAACTAGTGTTCATTGACATGAGGACTATGCAGTGGAGTTTTTCAGTGGCAGGCCCGGGAATTCACTTGATTTGAATCCAACAGAAAACTTGTGGGAACTTATGAAAATGAAATTACATAACAGGGATACTTCGTCACAACTTAAACTGGACACTGCCATTTCTGAAATCTGGACAAATAACCCTAAATGCCTTCAGAAACTTGCTGATGCAGTTCCTGGTCATTTCAAGAAGTGTATAAAGAGGAAAAGGAAACCATAAAAGCCAAAATAGTTTACATTTCCCTTAAATCAAGGGTTCTACCAAATGGCTTGGATTGTGAAAGGAGTACCAATTTTCCAATTCAATCTGAAATATTCCTGAAAATGAGCTTGGAGGAACAAATGTCCACTAACCTTCCTGCCCACTTGGGGATCCCAGGTAATAAAGTCACTGATGACTGCATGAAAACTGTTTCAAGGAAAAACACTCGCTCAACACTTCCCACTGAAAATACCAACCATTTATGCATCATATATGACAAAGAAGACATTCAGTCCCAACACTAATAACATCAACAAAAAAACTCTATGCCCTCTGAACACTAGCACCATATTTGGACAAAAAAGAGAATCCCTTTACATTCTCTACAAAAAATTCATCCACTCCATTCTAAAATATACCTCATATGCCTGGTCTTCCACTTTCTCCTAAGAAAAAATAAAGCTGCAAACCACACAAAATGGTGCATTTAGAACAATCACTGGCTGCCTTTACAACTACTAACACTCAACACCTACATAATGAAAAAAAGATCCTCCCACCTCTACATGCTTTGCACTCAATTCTATGCAACAATAGACCCACTCCTACCCAAACATTCCATAGCTAACTATAAACCCCTAGGTAGAAATAAAAAGCTTACTCCCGTCTCAAATTTCAGCAATATCTACTTGCATATCCCCCACCCCTAACAAATACACACTAATATAAACTGTCAAGCACTAAACAACTGCCCTACCAACATGATCAAACTCCAACCCACCAAATATACACCCACAAGAAACCACACTACCCAGACAAACACAAGTCACACTTTCCCGTCTACACTCGAGACATCACCCAACCTTACAAGACAAATACAGTTTCGACATAACTCAAGCCCTTGATGCCCATGATGCAACTACTGCAACTAAGGCACCTTCTGCACATAAACCCACACATCACTACACTTAATGATGCATGGTCATGACCAGTGGACATGGCCAGCTTCTTGAGTGCTGCAGAAACCTTATAAAGATAGAAGGAACTCCTAAGGCAGGAAATAAGTAAGTGTAAGGAAACTCTAACACTAGTGTAGTATAGTAAGTGCACATATATTGCATCACATGGCAAGGGATACATTGTACAGGTGGCAGAGTTGGCTGTAGCTACAGCCTTGACTCACCTGAAAGAATATTCATGTGTGAACCTCACCACTCATGTGAGTACAGATCCACTATATTGTCTTTTAATTTTGTGTTTTGGAAAAATTAAATCTTTCAAATGGCATAAAAAATACAACAAAGATCTTTTTCTATTTCTTGAAAAGTCCTGCAGTCAATGGGTCAGTGCCTTACTTTTAACCTCTTCCCTGGTTGAGGCTTTTCTGTATTGCATTCCAAGTACTGATTTTGCCAAAATCAAAGAGCCTTGACCCTTATCTAAATTCTTAGAATCATGTAAACAAAGCTTAAACATAAATCTAGATTACTGTATACAAGACTAGATCCTTATATAACATCCAAACCCTTGAATCCACCAAAATGTCAACATTCATATGTGTATACATAAGTAATCAATCTTCAGTGTGGGTTAAAACTAAATACGTACCAACCACAATGATCAATGTTTGATGATGCACCACCTCCCCTGACCCAGCAGACATGAGATCTTCCACACGAACATTCATTACTGTAAGATCATCTTCTTCCTGGAAGAAAAGAAGGGAAACAATTAAATTAATGCAAAACACTATTGTGTTTTACATTACAGTTTCTCCACAAAGTTACCTTTATCATATCTCATTCTAAAATCATAATTTTCTGAAATCCATACAATCTCAAGTGTTGGTTCTTTACAAAATTCACCTATTTTCTGATTTCCTTTTTCTTTCATAAAAATACAAAGTTACAGCATCGAGTTAACACCCTGATCCACTCTTAATATACACACATAGCATTACAGATAAATAACCAAATATCATTAAAAAAGGAGCAAATGACAGCCACAAGCTCAATTGGCTGCAAGATATTCTGCAAAGGAAAAACTTTGGTGAGAGTTTTTCTTTCTTGTGTTAATGTGTCATGTACAACTGTAAGCATTTGTGTGTTCAAAGTACCGCATGTGAAAAACTACACTGAAAGTTTCTGGTGAAAGACCCATCTATCAACAAATGACATGTCAACAATCAATGTGCTGTACTGCACTTACCTGCCATATTCCCTGATGACCCAAGTCCAATTCTTTAAATGCTCAGTGGAAGAAAAGACCTGAAAAGAGGGGTGCATTGGAGGAATGTCAAGGTTTCATACTTTATAGACCAGCATGATGAGAAAAAAGTCTTCTACCAAAATGAGTCCTCCGACAGCCATTTCAAGTGCTATATGTGAATTCTGTAATGGGAAGACAAACCTATGGGAAGATAGACTTCTTGATATACTGGTACACAAACAGGAATTCTCAAAAGAACAAAACATTTAAAGAAAAAATCAGTGTTCATTACTGCAACAAAAGATTCCATCAGTCCAAGATGACAGAGTCTCTCATTTTCCAAATCCAATGTCTAACTAAAGACACACTGTACAATCTAAACATTTTAGAAAGAAATGGAAAGACAAACACCTTACTCTAACAAGATGGTAACCACTAAATTACCAAAACAACCTAAGATGTCAGCATTATACAATTCTTAAGGAAAAATTAAAACTTTCTTGCAATTAAGGTTATATCACCTTATCAACTTGCTCCCTGACATAACATGAAAAACTTTGTTTCTTGGACAACAAAACTATTAGAGGAAAGAATCCTAAAACTGAGATAACAACTTTATCAGTCTCTTCTTAAAAAGACCACAAAAGAACATCATCATCTCTATGCAGAGTATATCCCAATTAGGGTAATATTCTATGTATTTAATTTCAAATTGGTTGCAACAAAAACAAGTAGGTCTTTGTTCAAAGGTACACAGCCATTAAACTAGCAATTAATGCAACTTAATCCAACCTGAGCCTAATAGAAAAGTACTACTGCACTGCATCATTGCAAGTTAGCTCCTACAAAATGATGCTAAAGGAAGTAGAAAAGCCTGTTTTCACGTGTGATTTTACAAGTCAAATTAAGCAACAATAGGGTAAAACACAAGCAATGAGTAAAACCTGGCCTATCCACCATTCAATCTAAAATTGTGCCAGCTGATAGAAAAGAAATCTTTTTTAATCAATCAATCATCACTACTCCATTCCCAATTTACTGAGGTGAATCAGGTACACACAGCTTCTGTAAACACTACCCCTTTTCTTTTTTCACATCAACCCATGTCCAGCAAGTTAAAGTGAAAGATGAACTTTAGACTTAAAAAAGGGGTTCTTACCTTTTTACTGTAAACTAAAATGATTCAATTGAGACCAACGTCTCAATTCACACCACTATCATACACAAAATGCTTCCAATGAATTTGATCCCAAATCATTCCTTTTAACATCTTCATTTTAAAATATCCATTGCCCTAATAAAATTTCTCAGCTGTGCTATAATATACCTTCTTGACCAGCTTAGTCGATGTTATGCATTCTACATTACAATGCCATCATAAATGACTCGTCCATACACCCGTCTAATGACATTTTTACACTACATAACCTTATCATATCTTCAATCTATCCATCCTCCTAATTCCAACTATAGTGTACTATGCAAATTACACTGCTCTTATTTCTTTTCTCCACCTTCCCAATACCAACAGAGCTGTACTATGCAATTCATCCATCTCTACGGCTCTTACTCTTTTACTTTTCTTGACCTATATACACTTGGGTTTCACTTCCATACATCAGTGCTGTTTGGATATTCTTTGTGTAAGTTTCTTTTTCCTATTCGTCACAGCTTTCAATTCATCCCCACTCTTTCCCCCTTCCATGACTCTAATTTCAACTTTAGCTTTCCCAACACCATCCTTTCTAAACCTCACTTCTAAAAAAATTTCACTCATCCAAAACTTCCAGTTCTTCACCATACCAAAAGACCTCACAAACTGTAATCACAATGAAAAAAATAAGTTTCTGCTCTTCAACAAAGTAAATGAGCAAAAGCAAAACAGAGATACCAAACCCTCTAATCTTGAGCTCTTAAGGTAGAGATAAATATCTACTTGAAATGATGTATTTTTTCATAAAATCCATCAATGTTAAAATCAGGTTTGTAAATCCCACGGAGAGTGAAAGAAGCTTGCATGAAGGAGTATAAGAAGCTTGCTTGAGGGAGTAATTTTACTATCGCTCATGTATAGTCATGAAATCAAAGTGTACATCAGTCAAAACTAAGAGCAGTAATGACGGATAATTTGCATAGCATAGTTAGAAATGTGAGGAAAGACAGAATGAAGAAGTGAAAAGGTTATGTGGCATGAAGAAGTCATTTGAAAAGTGCTTGGACAAAAGTCTGTAAGGAGGGTATGGTCATTTAGAATTTATAGCAGATGATAGGTTGGTTGAGGAGATAAACAGAGGTACAGTTGCGGACAGACTTCAGCGGTACAGCTTGGTCGAAAAACACTCTGTGTGAGCAGAGTCGATATTTCCAAACAGGTGGTTAGTTGTTTGAGCCTGGCAACCATGGTTAGCTAGGTGGGTGAGTGGGATAGAGGGCACTGTGGAAGTGTCTAGCGGTTCCTACTCTTGGTTTGTCACACTTAGATTGTTGTATAAATTAATTACCCAGCTGAATCAAAATACATATAAGGATATCTGATACTTTAGGTTGAGTTATATAAAGTAAATACATAAAGATCCTTTGGATTTGCATTCATTTCACCATATTCCTAGGCAGTGCTTGTGGCTGATAGCTATGTCACAGCTACACACACACACACGTAAACAAAAGCACTTGCGCACAGAGGCCTACCCTCACTATTGTAGCAAGGTTTAAAACATTCAATATAATCTGAATTGAATTTCTTATGCCAGTGTCTGTGTTTACTTATATGTGTCGCTGAGTAGCACAGACCTACAGTTAAACTCATTAATGCTATATCTTATACTGTTCACCTTGTAGACCTTACTCTCAAATAAACTATCCTCTTCCATTACATTTCTTCCTATATGTTCCTATAGGATAAAAACAAGTTCAGTATAGAAATTCACATATGCATTTTTTTTCCCCACACTCAACCCACCTAGCTAACCACAGCAGCCAGGCTCGAACAACTAATCATTTGTTTGGAAATTTTGATTCCGTTCACACACTGTCTTTACCTGACCAATGAGTAACATAGAGGTCTTTTCATAACTGGACCTAAGTTGAAAGTCAAGGAGGAAAGGCAGCCTGTAGAAAAGATGGATAACTGTAATGACAACTGATTAGGACAAAGGATATTTCAAGTGAAGATGCTACAGGAAAGACTGGGGACTGGATGCAATGGAAGCACTTTGTGAATGGAGGTGGCATGAACAGAGATATTGTTTTCAATTGATAAATCAAGTTTGAACGTAATGTGAAAAGGTAAGAAGCACTTTTATAATTGGGAATAATGTTTCATTTTAACACACTGAGCACTGGCTGGAATGTGCATGAGTGATGTTGTAGAGGCTTTTTCTCCATGATCCACCCCATTAAACTGCAATTAATGATAACAAATAGATAGATGGAACAGTGAAACCAATCTTCTCAAAAGCAAAACAAAGTAGTTCAAGTTAATAACTTGTTTTAAAAATGAATCTAAAAAAATAAATGAATGACAGGATTTGTACAAACCAGATCCACTGAGCACTATGATGAATAACTTTTGGGTAGCTAATGTCACAAGAGAAAACACAAGATAAGGCAAGGACTATGTAAAAAGGTCCTGATTTTCTGTACTGCTGGAACTGAGGCCTTAGAACATGCTAGCATTTTTCAGATATCAAAGGAAAACCCTCTCAAGCGGTATATTCCCTATACACTGCTGATATTTCACAAGCAAATATGCAAAATTAACACAAAAGCATCAAAGTAAAAACAGAAATTAGAAATGCTTTATCATCAAACATGCATTATCTGTAATTATGTAAAATACAATAAAGAAGTACCAAACACAGGTAAATCTTATAGAGCATACTGGTTTTTATTTGTATATCTGAAAGTCTTAAATCATCAATATCATAACATTAGTATTATTTATCTTACCATCATTATCAATTCAATCTTCATTTTATCAATACTGTAATTATCATTACCCTATATACATCTATTGATTGAAATATTATCTTTAAACATCACCATTTACACAGCACAGATTGCTGCATACATCCTTTCAATTCACTCATGCACATCCTCATGTTAATCAAGTTTTTACTTTGCACAAAAAGGATGATTCAAATGGCATCAGCATCTCCATTCACACCACCAGCCTTACACAAAATGTCTCCAATGCAGATAAATACCTAAAAGGGTGTTCCATGTATACCACTTGTGTCACCTCCAATACAGCATAAATATTGGGAGTGAAAGAATAATGGGTGGAAATACTTTTTTGAAAATAACTAAACTAAGACACTTAATGTATCTTCGGAATAGGGGATAAAAAATACAACAAACATATCTCCTGCATGTCGTGAAAGACAACTAAGTGTGGAAGGAGCAGGGTACTGGAAACATTCCCCTCCTATATTATCACTTTCCATAAGTAAGAAGAGAGTAGAAGTTTTCCTTGAAGGGACAGTCACACATTCCTGATGATACCCTGTTATGACAGGAAACAGCAAGGAAAAAATTAACCCTTAACAGCGGCAGCAGTAACTGATGTGCTCTCAGAAAACAGCTGCCAGCAAGAACTGATGTGCTAGCTTTTTGCGTAAATATCCAGCTGACTTATTGAACTGTTAGTAGCCTATAAAGGTCTCTTCCATCACTTGGAAAGCATTTTTCTTTTTAATAGAGTGGTTAGATGAGAGGAAGAAGAGGTGGGACAGGGGAAGGGAGAGTTTGAAAAGCAATAGAAAACAAAAGAGTGTACTGGTGTATGGTATAAGCTTTTTGATACTTGAGGGTGATTTTCTACAAGCATGTTTTGCTTAAATATTTGTATAACCCAGGCAGACTGTTGGTGTGTATGTATCTATGATGTATATTTTGGTTTTTGAAAGGAGAGATTTGTTAAGCTAAGCTAAACACGGTTAACTGAGTACACTGATGAATGTATGGAGCCTCCATATGTGCTTTGAGGCTTCTTGAGAGAACCAAGGGTGTTCAATGTTTACACTGCTGGTGAGATCTTAGATTCGTCTACAAATGTATCATCATTGTCTTTAAGTCTCTGCCATACTGTTTGGGCTGCTTCTCTAAGGCTCATACAGTCTTTTCAAATAGAGGTATTTTTCATCTGCGATGTATTGTAGAGCCTTATCTTGTATCCTCTGTAACATCAGGCATACATGATTTGAAGGCAAGGAACATTGGTATAGGAAAGTAGGCTACAATAGCTATAATCATGATTTTGACCAAGTGTAATATTTGGTTCTTTGGAAGGTGCCAAAATCTGTAAAGACTGGTGGATCTCTGGCTGATATGATCTGTGATCAAACCTCTTGATGTTAATGTGCGACCCTTGATTTTGCAGCTCTTATTGTGTACTATCTTGTTGCCTTCTATGAATGTAGTGTTGTGTTTTATTCATCCTAGCACCAACATAGTAATTTTTTTTTATATTTGTTTTCATCTTACAGTCCTTTTCAAATTTGTTTAGTCTGGTTGCCTGTAACTGTATTAAACATGAAAAATTTTGCTCTCCTCAGTACCCCTACAAACATCGTTACAAGTGCATGGACATATGCATGGCATATGCACTGACCCCTTGGAAAAAACTTATGTATCAGTTGGTGAGGAAAATGAAGAAGCATAACAAGAAAAACGTGATGACAGAAATTACTTACAGAATGATTTTAGTGGGATTAAGTAAGGAGGAAGGAGGCCTACAGAGTTGCATCCCCAATGAACTCGTGCTCGTCAAAGAAATTAAGTAACAACTGCACCTACTTTTCTCTTTATGTAATCCTGAGATAATTGAAGACTTTGGTAACAGATGATAGGTAAAGAGCTAGAATATATACAAAGAAAACATCTCCAATTCCTCCCCACACATGCCAGCCACTCAATGTGCTCATGCTTATCTGTACTTTGATGCTGTAACATTTCTACTTATATTTGTGTTTTTCACTACCAACGTTGTGCCTGTGTATGACATAGGAGTGTGCATGAAATTCTATCACTGGGGATATGGGAGAAAGAATACTGCCCATGTATCTCCTGCATGTTGTTGTAGAAGGCTACTCAGTGGGTTGGGAGCGGGTGTAGGGGTGGGG
>JAUTYZ010163144.1:0-12227 GCA_032273725.1 Panulirus interruptus
GGGGGGGGCCAAGTTCTGAGCAAGCCCCCCCGTCCACCCCCCCCACTGTGCGTGCGACTTGTGCAAATGTGCGATGTCTGGCGGTGGCGCGGGCGCTGCCGGGGGCTCGGCTCCGCTCCCTGCGGACCCGGGGCAGGGGGGGGGGGCCGTACGGCTCATTATGAGGGGTCATCATGAGGTAGAACCGACTCAGGCAAATTGTGTGATTCATTATGAGGGGTCATCGTGAGGCAGGCCAGGATCTGGTAAGCTGTATGGTTCATTATATGAGGTCATGAGGAAGGCCAGTCTCTGGTATGTATGTGGCACGGTTCATTATGAGGTCCCATGAGGCAGGCCATGGTATGATATACAGTATGGTTCGTGCCCAGGGGCCATGACATCTATGTTGGTGGTATGTTGTCGTAGAGGTCATGAGGCAGGCCAGGGTCGGGTATGTTGTGTGCCTCATATCAACAGGTCAGCCCGGGACTCACCCCAGGTCACCCTCAAGGGTTCAGTAAGCGCCACTTAAGAGGTTGAACCTGTGCCAAAGTAGGCCCATAAATAGGGTTCACATCCATGAGTTTATGTCAATGGTTCATACTGCCGAGGTTCAATTAGTGTGCTTGAAATGATTCGAGCAGCCAGCTGGATGTGCGGATCCCCAGCTGGCTAGCTCTCCACCATCTTCCTCCTGCACCAACCCTTCCATTAACATCTCCCTCACCCCCTCCACAACCCCTTCCGATAACCTTCCCCCCACAGTACCACCCCCGCCACTCCCCCGGCCCCGTCTGGGCCACACAACTCACCACCTCATTACACTAACTCAATCCAGCGGGGCAGGAATGACTGTGCCTCGCCCCAGGTCAGGCTGGAGTCCTGCCACACACTTCCTCTGAAGGAAGCAGACGCCTCTGGGTTACGTACAGCTGATGAGTGTGTTGGTGCAGCTGAAGACGGCTGTATCAGACGGTTGGTGCAGCTGAAGACGACTGTATCAGATGGTTGGTGCAGCTGAAGACGGCTGTATCAGACGGTTGGTGCAGCTGAAGACGGCTGTATCAGATGGTTGGTGCAGCTGAAGACGGCTGTATCAGACGGTTGGTGCAGCTGAAGACGGCTGTATCAGACGGTTGGTGCAGCTCCCCTAACCATTACCTGCCCCTCGTACCAACCACCTAACCAGCGAGGAATCGCGACATTACAACTGTCATTCATACAGAGGCCAATCACTGGTCCCTCTGGACGGGAATTAGAAGCGCGGATCATCTTCAATTATTCTGGGGAGCCGACAACGCGCGCATTGTGGGTCCTTTATGGTGGGGGGTCAGAGTGCGTCCGGAGGGGCGACCTCCTCACGAGGAAGCCGGGACACAACTGCATTCACACAACAAATTACAGTGACCCACTACAGTTATTATATAATTTTGAAGACGTTCCGTATGCTCACCTGTTCGTGTTGTGGTTCAGATGAAACACAGGTTACCAAATTTTTCGATGACACACAAGGAGTTTGATATATAGAGAACTTATCAAAAGTTGACCAGGTGTAAAATAATGGCAGTAACAGGAGTCTTCGTCTTAATTCAGGCAAGATATATGATCTCTGAACCCTCGGGTACAACGGTACGACCCATGAGCACGACGGCACGACCTGATCAAAAGTTATGCTGTTATACCCAAGGGTCGTACAATGTCGTGCTTAAGGGGCGGTACCACCTTGCTCAAGGGTCGCACCGTCATACTCAAGGGTCGTAGAGTCGTGCGCAAGGGCCGTGCCTTCTTGCTCAAGGGTCGCGCCGTCTTACTTAAAGGTCGTTGAGTCGTCATCAAGGACCGTGCCATATTGCTCAAGGGCCGTAGAGTCGTGCTCAAGGGCCGTGCAGTCGTGCTCAAGGGCTGTACCACCTTTATCAAGGGGTCGTACCGTCAAAGTTCGTGTCGTCGTGGTCAAAAGGTTAATGACTACATGGTTATTTTAATACTCGAATATTACCTCGCATCATGGACACAATCCGTTTGGTCTTATCTTTACAGGATTTCCTTCCACATATCGAGGACATTTTTGAACCTCTCTCCGCCACTTTAATGAACCTTGAAATACCTCGGAATATAAATACACGAGGAGATAATGGTATTGGTAATGTCCCTATGGTGAGTGAGAGAAGGTTTACCCCACCTCTAGGTCGGTCTGGGGTTGCGATTCAGGCCGGGGCTGGCGTCCTTGTTTGGGAGTCGCGATAACTTTTCTTCGGCCACAATCGCCACAGCTGACACTGGTTCCAATATTATCTCCCCCCTCCACATATCTTGTATTCTCTGCACTCCTTGGATCGGAGGGAGAAAAAAATATTATTTTAAGGAGTTTCGTAATTATTTCTGATGGGAGATTTCGTGAATTAGCGGTATAATTTCAGTGTGAAATGCCTGCTTTTAAGAACACCTAGAGTTGATCCGTCTCGACGTGAGTTCGAGTAGTGTGGTTGTAATGGCTGCCATGGTATGAAATTACCTAGGATGGAAGAGGCTTCGAGTCAAAACCAGCTGGGAGGGAGTGGAGGTCCGGCTGGTGTGGCCAACAGACAAAATCTAGAAGAGCCGACCCCGCGAGTGCAGTACTCCATCCCGGGAATATTGCACTTCATCCAGCATGAGTGGGCCAGGTTTGAGATGGAGCGATCGCAGTGGGAGCTGGAGAGGGCGGAACTCCAGGTTTGTTTTGTTTTCATTGTTCCTCCCTACCGGCATTAGACACCCCGGAGGATCTCCCTGCCCCTTCCCTGTCTCGTGGGATCCCTCCGTGGCTCATTGTTAGTCCGGGGAGTGGGGTGGATAAGCCAAATATGGCGCGTGAGAGAAAAGGGGTGTGGGTGGATCATTGATTGACGGTGATCAGCTGTTGACGAGTTGCCATTCACTCGAAGTACCGCAGGATTATTCCCCACCATTAGTATTATGCAGGGTTGTTATTTGCGTAGCACCTTTGATTCCGGCAGCAGGCCTTTCAAGTTGTAAACCTGTAGCATAGATATGGCGACTCTCCCTCTAAAGAGTGTATTTTGTTCGTAGTAAAACTACACATTACAATGTTTATATTCGTGAGGGTGGACTGGTAATGCTCATTGTGGACGATTAATTACCCCATAGTTAATTTTTGTTAATGGGACTTTGGTAAGTGAAAGAGTCCTCCAATGGAATTGGTGTTCATCATCTTATTTTGTTGGTGGTTAGAGAAGGATTATCGGAATTTTTGACCATTTAAAAGCCTTCATCTATGTTATTATTTACCATTGTGTTTATGTAATATGCTTGATTATTGATACCAAATTAGCAGGGCCAGATAGAGCTTTTGGGGGACCTGGGGCAAACATTCTGTGGGAGGCCTTTACTAAGATTGGAATAAGATTGTTAAGGGTAGAGGTATACCTTTGCAAAGTCCTCTTAATTCAAGAAAAAAACATTCCAGTCTGTTATTAAACTTAAACAAGAACATTTGCGCACAGAAATTAATGTATGATTAAAAATAAACAGTCGTTGGTTCACTCATCCTTATTGGTCACTCGCACACCTGAATGAGGTGAAATCTCAGCAGCATAAAGTTGCGTCAGGTATCCCGCAGGGTTTAGTTCTGGGGCTCTTCCTCTTCGGTGTGTATATATAAATGGTCTTCCAGAAAAATTATGGGCACTATACTTATATATATTTTCAGTGATAATTCTGATATTTTCAATTTGATAACTAACCAAGAAGCCTGCCACAGACTGCAGGATGACCTCCAGAAGTTGGAGAAATGGAGTGAAAACTGGCTTATAAAGTTTCACTCAAAAAGGCAAGCACATAGATACCAGAGGAGTAGAGGGGATAGAGTGAAATCCATCAGAAAGAAATGGAAACAGTGAAATCAGAGAAGGATATAGGATTTATATTTAAGTTAATATTTGAAGAACGTCTGTAAAAAAAAATAGAGACATTTCATTAATGGGCATAATTAGGAGGCGTTTCATTGTGTTGATTTAGATATTTTCATATCCTCGTACAGATCAGTGGTAAGGTGACACATAGATATGACATTTGCAATCTGGAGTCCTTATGCTGAAAAGTAGGGGCAGTCTAACGTAGAGCGACAAGATGACTCCCAGGGATGAAATCCTTAACCTATCCAGAAAGACTAAGGAAATTGAAGTCTAAGATGTAGATTACTTAAGGCAGACATGATAGAGATTTATAGAATGGTTCTTGGTCACTGTGACGAAGATGTATGTGACATAGGCCAGCTATTGAGTGATTCTACAGTTTATACAGAAAGGAGAGGAAACAGCCATAAACTTTACCCTGAGGTGACAGATTCCAAAAGAAAAAGGAGGGACCCTTTTGTGCTGAGAGCAATGGAAGTATGGAACAGGGTGACAGAGGAGGCTGTAACAGCTAAAAGCATAAATTCTTTCAAAAACAAGTTGGAAAAACTTTGGGCAGGACTGGATAGACAGTACGATGACTTCAAAGCCAACATATTATGTAACACCAATAGGAAACAAACAGGGGCATAAATAGTTTAGAGTACAGGAACTCTGAGGATCCTAAACTGGAATTCACCCATAAGTAAGTGATAAATAAGAAACAATAAGTTTTCAAAATGTGGTCGACTTTTGTTGAAGGCCTGGGGCATATCCTCCGGATGCCTGCGTGTTAATATGCCATCGTAGATTGGTATGCTGATTGCTTACTTTATGTTGGAATGGATGTCTGTAGAGGTCAACTGTATGAATCTCAATATTATTTCAATGTTTACAAAAGGTGCAGTGGTTGTCCTCTGGGTCAGGAAAGGAGTTTTGAAATGGTGTAAGCTGAGCATGGAAAAAGTTTAGGGATCCTCATCGTTGTACACATTTTACTTTGCAAGGTAGAATATATAAGATTGATATGTTCGTGTGTTATTTATTTAGCCCTGTTCTGTTTACAGCATTTAAATACAAAACTGGATGAAATGGGCAGTGCATACTTTGATGATTATAAAATTTAGGTATGCCATCATATGGGAATATCATATATTTCATTTTGCAAAGGTAGTATAATGTAGTGGGAAATGAGACCAGGGATATGTGAAATGGAACTTTTTGTATTATTCTGTGGTGATACGTTGATAGTGGCAAGGCTTTGAATGTCATGGTGATGATTATCATAATTACAAAAAATATGAACTTAATTAATATGAAACAAGGTAGAACAGATGTAGAAATCAGTGAAACTTATGAATGTTGTACCTAAATTCCCCTAGTACACAAAATTTACCTTATCTTTGATGTTTTTTGAAAAAAATATGAAATTATTCATTGTCCATATTTGATTGCTTTCTTTTTTGTGCTTTAGTGAGCAGCACATTCATGAAACAACCAGTCATTGCTTATATACACATCAAACTACTGTTCTAGACCATATTCCTTGTGGCTTTAGATGAAAATGTCATTGATGTATATCAACTGCAACTCTGAAAATCAAGATTAATTATGGGTGGCAGGAGGGGATGGGTGAGGCTTTTACATGTTCTTGTTTCCTACATGTTTCACCTAGTTTTACATTAATGAAAACAATTTACCTGATCTTCCTCATTCTCTCAAACTTTGCCTTTTTCATTATTGCAGAAGAGAAGATGATCCAAATCTTACAGCATCATTCTTATTCTGTTTTGTAAATACTAAACTCCCTTTGCATAACAGTATCACTTATGTTCCAAAGGCAGTAGCGTGGCATCCCTAAACTGGTGATTTACCTTGTAAGGACAGTTTGTGTTGCTTAATGGTAACAGTTATTTTGAACCATTTTAGTGCTGGTGGGTCAAGTGATGTGTCAAAATTTTTTATTTTCATTTATTATAACTTTATTACTGTAGCTGCTTATTGGCTTTATGAAAAAGGTAGACAGACAAGGAAAGAATGATATTGGATCTGTCTTTTCTAAACACCCACATACTGTAACAGATTCAAGATGACCTCTTTATAGAGCATTTGCCAGACCATACAGTTAACCTTTAAGTACCAGGAGTCTTCATTTGAAGACTCCTTGCACAATGTAGGAGTTCTTCATATAAAGCACTATGTTTTGTGGGTTTTGTTTAAATCCCTGCCAATATTTTTATTTTTTGCCTATCACTTATGTTCGATTGTGTTTTATTGGCTCAACCAAGGATTTATATTAGAAAGCAGGATATCAGGATTGTGGCTTCTACCTTAGCCCTCCTGAGATACCTTTCATAGGAGGTATAAAAAATATAGTCTTTGGCACTCAACTATCACGTTTACTAGGCACTAACTAAGAATTCCTCCCTCAGGAGAGAGAGAGAGAGATTTGTTAGTGTCTCTGAGTTACCACTGAAGGTATTTGATATTGCTTGTGGGCTTAGTCTTCTTACCTGAAAGTTTTTCTCTAAACGAACCTCCTGTAGGTCTGCTCTCATGCTCTCAAGACAGATCACAAAGGAGAGAAGTGTAGGTTCTGAAAGTTGAAAAATCTTTTTACTCCAAGGCAGTGTCCAGGCCAGGAAGGATTTTTTCCTGTTTTTTTATGCTGTCTTGCCTTTCCCTCCCTTATTTTGAATAATCTTGTTTTTGTACCAACTCTGACCATGGTTGGGTTTGCTCCTACGATCTGTGAATTCTGATCTGTTTGGTGGCCAGGAGGAGTAGGTCTATGATATCATCTCTCTGGGGTCTTTAATTAGCCAATGGTGAGACTGAAATGAGTGAATTGTTGTAAGCAGCGTTGAGTGGATAGCATAGGCTGGGGAAGGCCATCACTTCCTTACCAGAAACAGTGAATGTTAATAGTTCTTGACCTTGATTTTCTTTGTCGCTTGGAAGCTTGTGAATGATGTTAGCTTCCTCCCGACACTGGAATGCATTTCTTGAAAGTGTTTTTTAGGGGTGAGAGGCTATAGAAATACTTTCAAGAAATGTATTCCAGTGTGGGGAGGTAGCTAACAACATCATTCACTAGCTTCCAAGTGACTAAGAAAATGGCTCTGTATTCTAGAGAATCTCTTATTTTGGCAGGATACTGCCTCATCTTTCAAAACCTATAGTTTTTGCATAGTCACTAATACATTGGCCAGTTGCCAGAATCTCAGTATCTTCAAAGTAATAAAAGATATTGGTGTGCAGCACATGTTTGAAGACTTGTAACATTTCTATTTGGTAAAATTCTCTGCAATTTGATTAATTTAGGATTATTTTATAGCTTTTAGAATCTACTGTAGTAATCATTTTATGCACCTCATTACTTCCTCATTGATATGTTGAATTATAGTGCCTTCTGCATCTTACAGGCCAAGATTGCATTCCTCAATGGGGAAAGGAAGGGACAAGAAAATCTCAAGAATGACTTGGTGAGAAGAATAAAGATGCTTGAATATGCATTAAAACAAGAAAGGTAAGATTTGCATTAGAATATTTTTCTATTCAGTAACTTCTAAAATGATTAAATAATAAAGCCTTTGTATTCTGGATGTTGAAATACAATACATATCATCAAGAACTATTATCATGTCTTAAATGTTTTGTCAGATTCATTTGTATTTTTGCATCATGTATCACAAGTACATAACCTCACCCATATTGGTTTGACAATTGCATGTTTACTGTAATCTGCCTTGCATGGCATACACTTAGGGATTGCTTTGTTTGTCATGATTGTCTGTCATCCATCCTTAGTTGTCTCATTTTAATCTGCTTATCTTTGATCACAACTTGAAAACTCAAAGAGTTGAATGGCGTAAGAACTGTGACTGTTATTTGGATTTCTTGAGTAATGCAACTTAAAAACAGTTTAATGTGTGATATATCCTACATCTTAATTTGAAGAAAATTCAACCTTTGGCCGTGAGTGTTTAAACCGCTGTTTCCTAGCATCAAAATAATTGAGTGTCATAAGACCCATTATTTTAGTTTGATGTTTATGACACGTATAGAGAGGTTTATTTTGGAACTTAATCTGGCTCATAATTTGAAGAAAATTCCACCTTTGGCATTGAATTTTTTTAAATATTGTTTCCCTGCATATAAAGAATGAGTAGCATAATACCCGTGATCATAGTTTGGATTTTATCTGAATTAGGCACATCATAAAAAGGTTTAACCTGGAAATGAATGAGCCCATAACAAGAAAAGTTCTTTTTAAAAAGGTTTAACATGGAACTTAATTAATGAGTCATAACTTGAAGGAAATTTCACCTTTCTATTGAAATTGATACAGATGTTTTTGATATTTTCAAGGAGTATTTATACTCATTTCTGTGTCACTCCTAATAGCTTTGCTGAACTTCAGGTGACAGATGTTCTATGGAACACCCTTATAGTGTATACGTTCTTTGATTTTAAACTTAATAGTCTTACTGGAGTAACCATCTACAGTGCCTGAATTTCTAGATAATTTATTGCTCTCCAAGACCTCTTCCTGATTCCATTTCAGTGGTGGTAGGGCTATAGTGTCCTCTACTGTGAAAACACATTTGAACGTATCATTCACCACATGGCATATCTTTACGTCATCTTCTACAATTCTTCACTCTGAATCCCCTAGCCTGATTATTTGCTCTTTAACTGACAGTTTACTCCTGATGGATTGTCTCCTACCTTGTCCACTGTGTTCTTTTAGAAGTATCTCTGTTCCTCATCTTATCCTGCTATACCCATTCTTTGCTCTCCTATACCTTTCAAATTCTGGATGGCTATATTGATGTCTATATCTTCTCCATGGTGCATCCCTCAGCTTTTTTGTTTTTTGACATCTTTTATTGAACTACATCTGCCACTTCTGTAGAACCTTAGATATATTTTTACTTCCCAGAGCTAAGTATCACAAGCTTAAATATGGGACGGACCTGGTTCAAGGGGATATGAACCCACCCGTTGAAGAGGGTGGTGATGAAGTGCGGGTAGATACCGATGCTATACTCTCTACTAATACAAATGTATCATGGAAGCAATCAAGACACCTACTTAGACAGTGAGTATTATGTTATGTGCCTGTTCCATATTGATGGTGTAAATTGTGTACAATGTTTTGTTTATTTTTCTTTTGAAATATTTAAGACAGCATAATGAGGAAAATGCTGTTTATTAAGTGATTTTGGAAGATTTAAGGCATAGCTCTACTGATGGTTTGATTATCTGATATGTGACTGTAAGTAAACTTTGTTGTGCAGGTATGTGATTGTTAATAAACTTTATCTTTCAGGTATCTACAAGAGATTGGGTACACAGATACAATCATAGACCTACGAAGTAATAGAGTAAGGTGAGTTGCTTTATCATTACTTGCAGATATTAAAACCCACTATTTATGGTACATGGTTTCTTAGGTTTATTAAGACTGCTTGAGCAGAGTTGTGCATATTACTGTATTTAGTTCAGCAGTTTTTTCAGACAGTATTTCTTACAGTTTGTAATCTCTCATAAACAGTAAGACAGATATGAATTACAGAATGGGGATGAATTATAGCAATAATAGAGTATATACAGAAGATCAATTCAGGGAATGGCATAGAAGCAAATAGATGTGTATGGCAAATGAACAGCAGAAATTATCAGTATTTCAATTGAAACTGGGGCTGAAGTTATATTGAAAAATCAACCATACATTGATACAGAAATTTCCACTTACCTTATTAATACAAATTTGAATTGAATTTATCTTTAAAAACAATGTCATGGGAGGAAATGTACTTTCTCTGGTTTAGTTTTCAGTAATTATTGATTTTTTAGTGAGGGAGATGATTGGAGACTCTCAAAGGGGAGTGGATTGGGTAGACGGTGAGCACCTACCTGATTTAGATTTTAAGACAATAATGTGATCTTGAGTAGGACTTTAACAGGAAATAGTGGCAATAATGGACAGACTGGATGAGAAGAGAAGTGTAGTTAGCATGAAGGTCATTGTCTGAAAGTCAGAGATTTTGTGAATGAAGTAGGCCAGAGTAGGGGATCTCCTGTTGAACGATGTAGTGATTAAAGACATGGTTACATTCGAGTACATTTGTATGTACATGTATTTGTGTGGGTGTGAGTTTGTGAATTTTTTTGTTGTGCATATTGTTGAAAATATTGAGAAAGTCAATGCTGATTTCTTTTTATTTACTCTGTTTCACTAGTTTAAAAATCTTTGGTTTCAGATCGTTGTTAGGAATAAGCAGTGGTGAAAATGAGGAAAACCATAACAATACTCCAGCTGTGAATGGTTCTGATACAACCAAAAGACAACCCGACTCCAATCGCTGGAATGCTTCAAAAAAGGTAAACGATTTGACTTGGATAGATATATTTTGTCACTGTTTCTCAATGTTTTAAATATGCCATGTTGTGTCCAATATGTCCAAATCAGAAAGTGGTATCAGATGAGTCATTAGCAGAGACATCATTTTGCAGTGTGGAAAGAAGATAGATGTAGAGAATGTTTAGTAGTTAGTGTTGCTGACAGTGATGCATTCACGAGGGATGAACCTGCATAGGTCCACAGTCGACCTAGCTGTTCTTCATCCCATTGGGGTTTGTTGATAAATTGGACTCTTGGCTTAGACTAGGTTATATATATCTCTATATATATTTAGCATAAATGACATAACCTTTATTAGGGCATTCAGTTACCTGTGCCTTCTCTGGTATCATAAAAAAAATGTTTTGAGAAATAGATATGGATAGAAAATTTTAAAGAAGTGATGTGTTATAGATACCTGGGAGTGGACAAGGCAGCAAATGGAACCAAGGAAGCAAAAGTGAGTCATAGGGTGGATGAATGGGCGAAGGTTCTAGGAGCATTGAGGAATATGTGGAAAGAGAGGTCAGTATCTGGGAAGGCAAAAATGGGTATGTTTGAAGTTATGGTAGTCCCACCGATATTGTATGGATGGAATAGATGAGGATGTGTGGAGGAGGACCAATGTGTCGGAAATGAAATGTTTGAGTACAGTATGTGGTTTGAGGTGGATTGATCAAGTAAGTAATAAAAGGATAACAGAGAGGCATTATAATAAGAAGAGTGCAGTTGAGAGAGCTGAAGAGGGTGTTCTGAATTGATTTGGACATATGCAGAGAATGAGTGAGGAAGGGTTGACAGAGGGGATATATGTGTGAGAAGTGGAGGGGACAAGGAGAAGGGGGAGACAAATTGGAGATGTAAGGATGGTGTGAAGATTTTGAGTAGTTGGGGCCTGAACATGCAGGAGGGTGAAAGAATTGCATGGGATGTAGTGAATTGGAGCGATGTTGTATACAGGGGGTGATTTGCTGTCAGTGGACTGAACCAGGGCATATGAAACAGCTGGGGAAAACCACAGAAATGACGGTGGGCCCAGGATGTGGATCGAGGCTATGGTTTCATTGCTCTATGCATGACATTTAGAGAATGGATATGAGTGAATGAGGCATTTCTTTTTCTGTTTCTTTGATACCTTGCTAAAGTAGGAAACTGTAAGCAAGTATGGAAAAAAATGAATGGATAGAACTGGGAAACTGGATAGAGTGAAAGATGCTTTGAGATTCTGGGGCATGAACTTGCAGGAGGGTGTGAGGTGTGCATGGGATAGAGCGAATTAGAGCCATGTGGTACAAGGGGGGCGACATGCTGTCAGTGTACCGAGTAAGGGCATATGAAGTTCCTGCCCCTTATAGTTGCCTGCTCTGATATGCATGAAATACATGGGAATTATTCTTTCGCTTCTAAGATAGTAACATTTCTATAAAGATAATTTGTGTGTTACTTTGCCTGTATGTATACATTTCAAAATTATGATAAAGAAATTAAATGTTTTTTGGACCATATTTTGATGAAAAATTACAGAGAAAAGGGGTTAATTAAGTGTAAAGCTGTCACCAGAAAGGTGCATGTATCAAAGCCTGAAAGGATACAGCCTTATAGGATGATTTGCCAATGATATGTTAATGAGCAAGATTTTTGGTAGCATGGATGAAGGTACGTACAGTGGGAGAGGGAAAGGTGGACATAATTTGAGTGAATTGTTTAGGGACGTAAGTATTTAAGATGAGGATGTTAGGGAATGAGTTTTAATTTTGTTCTCCGGGAGGCATTTTATGTATGAGGGTTGACATGTTAATGTAGATTTTAAGCTTGCAAATGAGTGTAGAGTTCAAAGCGAAAAGATGGGAAGACTCTTGTTTGTTTTAGAACCCCCTGTTCACTAGCAAATTAGATTTAAGTTGAGGGTATGCATAGGTGAACTGAGAGGCTGTATGCAC